>PITA01003156.1:0-25630 GCA_004023965.1 Spilogale gracilis
TGACCGGTGGGCCAGTGCCTCTCAGCCTAACTGGGGAACCGAGAAACAAGAGGGGCTAAGCCGGAGCGCGGCAGTGCTCGCCTTATGCACAAGGGCACGCTCAGAGTGCCCACGGCCGGACGCCCCAGACCTGAGACACCGCGCCATCCATCTCCTGGGTCGGCGGAAGTGGAGAGAGCTGGGCTCCGGCAAGGCCAGTTTTGCGGAGACCCCGTCTGCCTCTCTCCAACACCGGCAGCGACGCGGAGCCTGGGAAAGGCCACAGGCCGCACGCGTGCAGGGTCACGTGGGCGGGCCGGGCGCCTGCCCCCGCACCCACGAGAGGAGGCGGGGATGGGGGGCGGGGCTGGCGGCGCGGCCTCCCGTGAAGCCTCGCGCGGGGAAGGACCGGAACTCCGGGCGGGCGGCTTGTTGATAATATGGCGGCAGGAGCTGCCTTGGTTTCTCGAGGAGGCGGTGGGGCCGACACCCGGAAGAAGGGTCTGTTTTCAGGCTAGTGCGGCGGCCGCTGCGGACCCGGAAGTCCGGGCCGGTTGCTGAATGAGGGGAGCCGGGCCCTCCCCGCGACAGTCCCCCCGCGCCCTCCGCCCCGACCCGGGCCCCGCCATGTCCTTCTTCCGGCGGAAAGGTAGCAGAGGGGGCTCTGGCGGGGAGCCTGGCTGGGCCTCAGGGGCGGCGGTGGGGTAGGTGGGCCTGCACGGGCTTCCTCCCGGGTGGCAGCGAGGCTCACGGCCTCCGCGCAGACACCCCCTGCGTGCCTTGCTTTGCTCCCGGACTCTGCAGTGAGAGAGAAGGTGGTCGCCTCGCGCGAGGTCAGAGGGGAATTGTCTCGCTGGTCCAAAAGTATTTGCCGGAACCCATACAAGCTAATGCCTGTTTGCGCAAAGCCATTTTTGCGTTTGTGTGCGTGTGTATCTAAACTGTGGAACGAGAAAAAGGAAATTCCTTTAGTACTGTGTTACGGAAGTCTCTTGACTTTTTCAGAATATTGAAGGGTTTATGTCTAAAAGCAACACGTGAAAAAGCTGCTTTCTTCAACTAGTGCTATTTTCTAGTTTCCCCTTTTTGGGGGGGGGGGTCGGGAGGGAGTCCTTCAGTTCCTAAAATAACATTACTTGTTACTAGAAGTTCCCTAATGAAGAAAACTTTCTTTTGATGACTTAGCAAGTCGACTATTGGAACGCTTACTTTGTAAACTACTTATATATCTGATTTTCAGTTGTAATAGCTGGCCAGTTTTTAAGTAGAGGCAGCTTAATTTTCATCCTGATAAAGTTGTGTTGCATTCAAAGTATATATTCAAAATGAACAAGTGTAGGTCTTTGGATGATAGTGGTTCTTTCAATTCTTGTGTAAGAGAAAAGGTACCAGAGAAAAACAAAAACAAATAGAAAACACCCACTAAACCATATCTGGGTTCACATGACTGCTTTGCTACTGATTGTCACCTGGGACAGAAAAGTGTGAACCCACTTTTTCACCTCTCTCAACCCAGAATTAGATGATTCCTAAAGGCCCCATTGAGATATGAATTCAAGAATTCCTTTTAACTACATGCAGAGTTTTAGTAATTGATGTCGGGGGGGGAGTGAATAACACTGAGGAATGAACGAAAGCACTGCTGAATGAAGGAAACCTGTAAAGTGGGACAAGGAAGCTTTGTTGATAATGTACCTTGGTATGGTTTATAGCTCTAATTTGACAGTGTTAAAGTAGGTTTTTTGTGTTTTTTTTTGAAAGGGGGAAGAAAGCATTCTATGTATGAGGCAGATTGCATGTTGCATAATAGACTGTTGTCTCTGTTCAACAAATCCTCTTGAATGTCTCCGCTTGGCAGGCACTGTGATGGGCCCTCATTATTAAGCACTGAACAAGAAAAAATCCTTGCATCTATGGAGCTTCACAGGAGACCAACAATAAATCTCTCTTTCCGTTCCTTTGTGTATTTACAAATGGATAACATTATAACAGAGATTTGGTGAGAGGAGAAGCATATTTTGGTTTAATGTTAGAGAAAGGCCTCAGCAGGTGACCTTGAAACTTAGAGCTGAGGGGTCAGTAGGAGGTACCAGAGGCTAGGGAAGAGTATGTTCAAAGGGGAGTCAGTAAAGAGTTTGGTGTCCTTCCAGAAAAGAAGGAAGGCCACCGTGATTTGGGCTTGGGGAGGTAGACAAGATTCAGAGCTTTGTAGGCCATAGTTAGGTTTTATTTCAAATGCAAAGACACTTTCAATTTATTATTACTGTTACTATTTTGAAAGAGAGAGAGCATGAGAGGGGCTGGGGAGAAGGAGAGAATCTTAAGCAGGCTACATGCTCAGTGTGGAGCTGCTTCAGGGCTGATCTCATGATCCTGAGATCATGGCCTGAGCTGAAATCAAGAGTCAGACACTTAACCCACTGAGCTACCCAGGTGCCCCTTAAACTTTTTAGAGGAGTAATATGATTTTATGTTATAAAAGGATCATTGTAGATGCTTCTTGCAGACTGAATGTGGCAAGAGTAGAAGCTGGAGATGCTTCTGTTTAGGGATCCCATCCAGTCTTTATTTATTTATTTATTAAGATTTTATTTATTTATTTGACAGAGAGAAACACAGCGAGAGAGGGAACACAAGCAGGGGGAGTGAGAGAGGGAGAAGCAGGCTTCCTGCCAAGCAGGGAGCCTGATGCGGGGCTTGATCCCGGGTCTCCGGGATCAAGACATGAGCCGAAGGCAGTCGCTTAACCAACAGCCACCCAGGTGCCCCCCCATCCAGTCTTTAAATACCATTTTTAAATACCACCTATATGCTGATGACTCCTGAAGTTACATCTCCAGCTTGAATTCCCTCCCCTGAATTAGGAATGGTATATCCAACTGTTGGTCCCCTTTATACCTCTACTTAATAGGTATAGTTATATCTGTTAATAGAAATAATAGGCTGACAGAGGGATCTTTCACTTACTATATCTAAAATTTAACTCCAGATCTTTGGTCACCTCAGTAAATTGCGTTTCTGGTCTTTTCATTGCTCAGGCTAAAACTAGTCCTTTCTTGAACGACTCTTTCTCTCCTGCTCTATATCTGCATAAGCAAATCTGCTAAGTCTACCCCAGAACGTAACCAAATGGTGGTATATTTTCTTACCATCCCTGATTATTAACTCCCTTGTCTAGGTGGTCTTCTCTGTTTAGATTGGACAGTTAAGGAAGTCCTCTGAGAGGATGTCCTTAGATCTCAACTTAAATGTTAAGAGGAAGCTGGTTTTATGAAAGTAGAGAAAACAGCCTGGGTGGCGCAGTTGATTGAGCACGGAATCTCGATTTTTTTTTTAAATTTATTTATTTGACAGAGAGAAACATAGCCAGAGAGGGAACACAAGCAGGGGGAGTGAGAGAGGGAGAAGCAGGCTTCCCGCCGAGCAGGGAGCCCGATGTGGGACTCGATCCCGGGCCTCTGGGATCATGACCTGAGCCGAAGACAGTCGCTTAACCAACTGAGCCACCCAGGCGCCCCGGAATCTCGATTTTGATTAGGTCATGATCTCAGGGTTGTGAGATCAAGCCCTGTGTTGAGTTCCATGTTGAGCTGCTTGGGATTTTCCCTTTCCCCTTCTGCTTCCCATCTCCCCGCCTTCAATGCCTGCTTGCTTAGTTGCTTGTTCAAATAAATAAAATCTTTAAAGATAAAAAGGAAATAGAGAAAGAGTTATTTTGCTGTAGGCTTCAATTTGGTTTCCTTTCTTCCAGCCTTGACCTCTGTGGTATATTTTCATTATGCCACATCTCTGTTCAGATTTCTCCAGTAGCTTTCTATACATGGCCCTCCTTAATCTAGTTTCCATTTCCTTTCTGTGTTCCTTTTATATTGGCCTCTTTGTTGTCAAATATCTTCCTGCCTCAGGGCCTTTGCACTTTTTTCTCTCTGCCTGGAAACCTCTTCTTCCCACAGACACCCACTATTCTGTTCTCTCATCTTGATCATTTGGTATCTTGGTGAGGCTTTCTCTGTTCATCCTACTTTTAACATTGCAGTCCCCAGCCCTTGTACTCCTGTCTTGCCTACTTTCTCTCTAGCATTTACCACCATTTACTTTTCTATGTATTTTATCAAGATGGAAGTTGATTTTGTTCACAGGTGTGTCCCCATGTCTAGGTCAGTGCCTAGGTGTTGTTAGGGATTTAGTATGTATTTGTTGAATAAATAAATAAAAACAAAATATATCTCCTAGTAAAAAGTGCTGAGCAAGGAATTTAAACTGATGTGGGAGTAGGTCACAGGACTACAATATTTGTTCAGATAATAAAGAAAGGCTTGTCTGAGAAGATGGTATTTAGTTTGAGATCTGAATGAAGGGAGAGAGCCAGCCTCACAAAAGATCAAAGGAACTGCATTCTAGCCAGAGAGAACTAGACGTACAAACATCCTGATGCAGCAGTAGCTGGGTGTGCTTAAGGAACCTGAGAAAGGCTGGAACTTACTGGGTATGGAATATGTTTTGGAGATAGAAATAGCATAACTTGAATAAGTGATTGGAGTGAAGAAAAACTAGGAAAGCTTTGGGCTTAGAGCTTGGGGCAGGAAGAATTAAGAACTGTCTTCTGGCAGTTGTGACTTGGTGATAACAGACGTCCATGTCGACACATCAAGGAGGCAGTGGGATATATGAATCTGTAGTTCTGGAAAGAGGTCAGAACATGAAATACCGTTCTGGCTTTAGAAATATTTTGTGGGGGTGTCTGGGTGGCTTAGTCAGTTAAGCTGCTGCCTTCGGCTCAGGTCATGATCCCAGGATCCTGAGATCGGTCCCTGTTCCCCCCAGCTCCCCTTGTCATGCTACTTGCTCAGCAGGGAGCCTGCTTCTCCCTCTCCCTCTGCTTGCTACTCCCCTTGGTTGTGTGCTCTGTCTCTTGTTCAAATATGTAAATAAAATCTTAAAAAAAAACATTTTGCATAACTGATGATTAATGACATGGGCTAGATGAGATCACATAGAGAATACATAAAATGTGTGAATTAGTTATGTTGAAAGGCTAAAGCAATTATAACAAAGATACACTGAAGTGTAATGGCTCAAACAAGATAGATTTTTTTTTTTTAAGATTTTATTTATTTATTTGACAGAGAGAAACACAGTGAGAGAGGGAACACAAGCAGGGGGAGTGAGAGAGGGAGAAGCAGGCTTCCTGCCGAGCAGGGAGCCCGATGTGGGGCTCGATCCCTGGTCTCTGGGATCATGACCTGAGCCGAAGGCAGTCGCTTAACCAACTGAGCCACCCAGGCGCCCCGGGATTTTTTTTTTTTTTAAGATTTTTATTTATTTGACAGAGAAACACAGCCAGAGAGGGAACACAAGCAGGGGGAGTGAGAGAGGGAGAAGCAGGCTTCCTGCCGAGCAGGAAGCCCGATGTGGGACTCGATCCCGGGTCTCCGGTATCATGACCTGAGCCGAAGGCAGTCACCCAACCAACTGAGCCACCCAGGCGCCCCCCCAAGATAGATTTTTTAATTACTCTTGAGTGTAAGAGTCCAAGTTCATTGGGTGGCTTTGCTTCACAACCATTCAGGGATCACTTTCCTCCCATCTTGCTACACCTCTTTCCCTTAGGGTATGGTCTGTTTTGGCAAAGCTGGATCATACCCCTTTCTGTCTGTCCTCAGTCCTCTGACCCCTGGTAAGGAGGAAAGAGAAGCTTTGGCCAGGAAAGTGACACATAATCATTTCTATTCATATTCTGTTGGTGAGAAGTTAGTCATATGGTCATAGATACCTGCAAAAGCTTCTGGGAGGGGCGCCTGGGTGGCTCAGTTGGTTAAGCGACTGCCTCTGGCTCAGGTCATGATCCCGGAGACCCGGGATTGAGTCCCACATCGGGCTCCCTGCGCAGGGGTGGGGGAAGCCTGCTTCTCCCTCTCTCACTCCCCCTGCTTGTGTTCCCTCTCTAGCTATGTTTCTCTCTGTCAAATAAATAAAAATCTTAAAAAAAAGAAAGAAAAAGCTTCTGGGAAATGCAGAGTAACCAGCCAGCTAATAACTAGCTACTAGGCTACAGCCCTCTTGCTAGAAAGAGGAAAATGAGTTCTGTGACCAGGTAGCATTTCCTGCCATACTGTACACAAGAATAGAACCTCAGTGAAAGCTCTCAAGATAAGCCAGCTTTTAAAAGTTAAATTAAGGGACTCCTGGGTGGCTCAGATGGTTGGGTATCTGCCGTCAGCTCAGGTCATGACCTCCAAGTCTAGGGATCGAGCCCCATATCAGGCTCCAGGCTTGGCAAGGGTCTGCTTCTCCCTCTTCCTTCACCTCTCCCCCTGCTTGTACTCTGTCTCTCTTTTTCAAATGAGTAAGCAATATCTTTTTAAAAAAATTTTTAAAAAGTTAAATCGAGGAACATGAGCCATTGGCAAAGGAGAATCAAAAATTAAATGCTAGTTATATTGGAGTGTGATATCATGGAAGCTAAGAGAAGATAATGTTTCAAAAAGAAGGGAGTATTGTGTTGACTGTCGCTTGCAAGATCAAGATAGAAATAACTAATTTGATAATGTGGAAGTAATGACTGAGAGAGGTATCAGTGGAATGGGTTGGAGGAAGAATGCGAAGTGTGGAAAGTAGCAAGAATAAAAACACCCTTTTCAAGAAATTGCCGTGAAAAGGAACTGAAAGAGGCCCTTCGGTTAAGGGTTTTTGTTTGTTTGTTTGTTTGTTTGTTTGTTTTTGTTGTTTTAAGATAAAAGGTGCTAGAACGTGTTTGTAGGCTGATAGGAATGATCTAGTAGACAGGGAGAAAATGATACAGAAAAGATAGGTGTCACTTGCGGGACTGAAGTTCTTGAGAAGACCTGAAGGATGGGATTAAACCCTGACTATACCAAGATTTGGTTAGGATACCCTGCTGTTGGGAATGGTAGTTGGTAGGACCACTTGTATAAAGTTTAAAAACCTTCAATCAGTGCTATATGTTGTTTATAGATACAGAAGCATATTAAAGAGTAAAAATGTGGGTGGAAACAATAAATATTCAATTCATGAAATTATTTCCCTAGGGAGAAAGGGAAATGCAATCAGGGAGAGACTTAAGTTGCATATGCATATCTTATTTTGAAAAAAAAAATTTTTTTTAAGATTTTTTATTTATTTATTTGATAGAAACACAGCTAGAGAGGGAATACAAGCAGAGGGACTGAGAGAGGGAGAAGCAGGCTTCCTGCTGAGCAGAAAGCCCGATGTGGGGCTCTATCCTGGGTCTCCAGGATCATGGCCTGAGCTGAAGGCAGTCGCTTAACCAACTGAGCCACCCAGGCACCCCATCTTTTGAAACTTTTTTAGAAGCAAATATAGCATAATGTTAAGATTTGATAAACCTGAGTGCTACTCAGATTAAATGCCAGTATTGTTTTTGTTTTAGATATTTCATAATAAAAAATATAGAAACAAGAAAAAGCGTAGTCAAAATATGACAAAATAAGGTAGCTGAAATCTAAATAGATCAGTAGTCACAATAAATATAAATAGACTTAATTCTAGCAAAAGACTGTATAGTTAAAAGACAAAAAATCAGGCTGAATAATAAACCAAGATCCAGCCATAAACTACTGGAAACAAAACTAAAAATATAAGGATATAGAAAAATTGAAAATAAGTCGATGGAAGGATATAGCAGATAAATGTTAACCAAAAGAAAGCTGTGTGCCAGATGACGTACTTTAACACACAAAACATTATCAGGACTAAAAAGGTCACTACGTTATGATAAGATGAATAGGGTAGTAGGAAGAAAAAACTCTGAACTGCTTTGCACCTACTATCAGTCTCAAGATACATAAAGCAAAATATAAAGAATTACCAGGGGAAGTCAACAAATTCATACTCAGAGTTAAAGTTTTAAGAATGATCTTTAGACATCAAGAGCAGTAACCACGGTAAACAGAAATGGGCTGCCCCAGTGAAAAGACTAGATTGTTCCTGTGTACTGTTTAGTTATAAAAAGGATCATAAAAAGTTGAAAAGCGAAAGGATGGGAAAATATATCAGGGATATTAGAAAAAAAGAAAGCGAGTATAGTCTTCACAATAGCACATACACAAAACAAAAAAGAAGAGAAATTTAAGTTTTGGGAGCGAAGGGAGACAAAGGAGTCATTAGTCCCAGATAAGATGATTGCATGTTAGAAGACTGAAGAAAATCTACACACATACTATTAGAACTCATAAAAGAGTTCAGCTGCATTTTAAAAATATATGTGTTTATATGTAAGTATTTAAAACTCAGTTGTACCACTGTATGCCAGTAAAAACAAAAGACTAAAATATTTTTTAAAAAAGATTTTATTTATTTATTTGACAGAGAGAAACACAGCTAGAGAGGGAACACAAGCAGAGGGACTGAGAGAGGGAGAAGTAGGCTTCCCGCCGAGCAGAAAGCCCGATGTGGGGCTTGATCCCAGGTCTCCAGGATCATGACCTGAGCTGAAGGCAGTCGCTTAACCAGCTGAGCCACCCAGGCGCCCCAAAAGACTAAAATCTTTATGGAGTTTACAAAACCTAATTTGACATGAAAAGAGACCCAAAGAAATGGAGAGATATACTATGTTCATGTATAGAAAGACTGAATAACCAGAAAAGTGGGAACTCTCCCCCAGATTAATCATTTGGTCAGTGCTACTTTATTATTTTTTTTTAAGATTTTATTTATTTGACAGAGATGCACAGCGAGAGAGGGAACACAAGCAGGGGAAGTGGGAGAGGGAGAAGCAGGCTTCCTGCCGAGCAGGAAGCCCAATGTGGGGCTCAGTCCCAGGACTCTGGGATCATGACCTGAGCCAAAGGCAGACACTTAATGACTGAGCCACCCAGGCACCCCTGGTCAATGTTACTTTAAAAATTCCCATGGTGGTTTTTGGATCAGGACAAGTTGACCCTATAATTAATAGAACAGATAGTGGTTTTTTTAAATTTATTATTTATTTACAGAGATCACAAGCAGGCAGAGAGGCAGGCAGAGAGAGAGGAGGAAGCAGGCTCCTGCTGAGCAGAGAGCCCAACGCGGGCCTCAATCCCAGGACCCTCCGATCATGACCTGAGCCGAAGGCAAAGGCTTTAACCCACTGAGCCACCCAGAGAACAGATAGTTTTGAAAGAGAGTAAGGTAGAGGACTTGGCCCTGTCAGAGGCTGATTAAATGATTAGGTAATTAAGACAATAGAATTAAATGCCCAGAAATAGACCCATGTATGTATGGGATCTTGGTTTATAAAGGGTTACTGTTTGGTTGGGAAAGGTTGGACTAATCAGTAAATGATGTTTGCTATCCCTCTGGCAAAAAAGAATTAGGATTTTTCTATCTTCTATCATATACATCAGGGTCAGCTAACTTTCTGTAAAGGACAAGATTGTAGATTGTATCCTTATAGATATATAGATAGTATGTTAACAAATGGACCTGGCTGTGTTAAACTAAACCTTTATTTATAAAAACAGGAGGTGGGCTTGATTTGGCCCATGGGCTGTAGTTTCCCTAATATCTGACAAATACAGGTAGATAAGAGGCTAGAATTTTAAAAAGCAAAATTTGAAATCATATGGAAGAAAATACAGAGGAAAACAAATCTGATCTTGGGCTAGGAAAGGATATCTTGAACAATAAGACATGGGAAAATAATATTTACATAATGTTATTTAAACATCAATTTACATAATGTTATTTAGACATAATTTACATTATGTAAATTTGGCTAAATTAAAATTTAAAGCTTCCATACAATAAACTACACTAGGTATTTGCAACACAAAGAATTAACATCCAGAATATGTATAGCATTTCCACAAATAAGTAAAGAACAAAAGAACCGAATAGCTAGCCAATAAAAGAAGATACCTAAATACCCAATAAATATGAAAGGATAGCCCTTCAAAGGAAATCAAGGAAATGAATTAAAAATACCGTCAAATACCATTTGAAAAATATTTGTTAAATAGCCACTTTCATTAGAAATGTCCATCATTGGTTACATATCAGCTCCATTTATAGTGTTTTATCCTAGAGAAATTCTTTTTTTTTTTTTTTTAAGATTTTATTTATTCATTAGAGAGAGAGAACACAAGTAGGGAGAGGGGCAGAGGGAGAAAGAGAGGCAGACTCCCGGCTGAGCTGGGAGTCTGACGTGGGGCTTGAACCCAGGACCTGGAGATCATTACCTGACCCAAAGGCAGATGCTCAACCCTCTGAGCTACCCAGGCACCCCTTCTAGAGAAATTCTTATATATAGACTACATAGGAAGACATGTAATTAATGAATAAATAAAGGTGTATTTTAGGAATTAAGCAGCTAATGTGGATGAACTAGAGCTACATGAATGCATCAGTATAGATGAGTCAAATTATGAGATGAATACAAGTTTCAGATATGTGTAGAAGAATAGTATTCATGTCATTTTAAAAGATGTACAGAATAATCATGTGTTTTATTCTATGTAGTGATAGTCTAAAAACAGAAATGGTAGTGAACACATCCATTTTAGGGTAGTATTTATCTCTGGGAAGGGAAGAAGAGCAATGGGATCAGGTAATGAGTCATAGGACCCTTTATATAATATTTAGGGAGATAAAGGAAGTAACGCAAAACACTAATAATGTGGTGAAGTTGGATTGTTTAGTTTCCTGTTTGAAATATTGACTTGATCTGATCGATGAGAATGTATTGAGGGTGACAAATGTGACAAACAAACTGTGGAGGTATGTTTTAGTGGTAGAATCAGTTGGTCTTAGAAGTGGTTTGGGTGTGCCTAGTAAGGGAGAGACATATTAAGAATGACTCAGATTTTTGGCCTGAGAAACTAGGGTGGGAGTGTCATTCATGAGAGGAAATGAAAAGTGAGGTAAATGAAGTTTGGGAAGAGATGATATGCTCCATTTTGGACCAGTGTCATTATAGAAGAGGATGGGTAGATTGTTAACTAAATGAGTTTAAGGTCAAAAGGATTTAGACTAGAAATAGAAATTCAGAATTCATAGCTTATCTGTGGTATTGAAAACCTTCAGAATGGGTAAATACATATGTGTATGTAGTGAAAAGAAAAGGCGCTCAACTTTCTTTGAGAAACTCCCAGTAGTAGAGGAGAATCTGTACAGGCGATAAACTGAGAAGGAGCAGCTAGAAAACCTGGGAGTCAAGTGCCTTGGAAGTCCAGACAAGTTCATGTTTCAAGTGGGAGATGTAGTCAGTTGGCAGATGCAGCCCAGTTACTTCTACCACCTTACTGTATTTTTCTTTTCTTCCAACAGCAGTGATCAGTACCTGAAGTGATCTTATTTTTGTCCATGTTTGTCTCCACATTCTTGTATGTAGGCTTTTTTTTTTTTTTTTTTTTTTTAAAGATTTTACTTATTTGACAGAGCCAAAGAGGGAACAGAAGCAGGGGGAGTAAGAGAGGGAGAAGCAGGCTTCCCACCCAGCAGGGAGCCCGATGTGGGGCTCGATCCCGGGTCTTCGGGATCATGACCGGAGCCGAAGGCAGTCGCCCAACCAACTGAGCCACCCAGGCGCCCCTGTAGACTTCTTGAAGACAGGATTGTTCTTTGCTGAGCCGGGAGAGTGTCTAGCACATATGAGGCACCCAAATACTTGTTGATGGATTAATTTACCAGATATTCTCAGAGCTAGTTATTTCCTGCTACTAGCCTTTGTGTTGAATGTTTAAGAACGCGAGTAGAGAGATGGTCACGTTTTGGGATTTTTTATTTTGATAGGCTTTTTGTGGTAATGTTAAAAACATACAAGAAAACTAAGGAAGGTTAAAAATAGTCTTATGTCAGATCCTGTAAGAGTTCACGCTTTGCTTAAGCTGCCATGTACCTTCTTTTCTTGAATATTATATTGTTAGCATATTTGCAGTAGAATTTCTACTGTATTGTGTGATGGAGAAGAGGCTGTGTAGCTTTTTAAGAGAAATTGTTAAGCCTTGAGTATTAGATATTTAGAATATAAGCTTAGAATGTTTGTATTTGCTGCTGTGAGAGGAATATACAAAAAGTAAGATATGATACACAACTCTGTCTTCAAGATGCATCTAGTAGTGGGCATATTTTAGTAATATTAGTTAACATCCTAAACTAACCATGTGCCTTTTACTCTTCTAAGCCCTTTACAACTATTTATTTTTTCACTCATAACCCTCAAAGGTAGATGCTGTTATTACTGTTCTAATGTTATAAATCAAGGAAATTGAGACCAGAGAGGTAAAGTAACTTGTCCATGGTCACATGGCTGTGCAATAAGTGGCAAGCTACAATTTGAAGCCAAGCATTCTGACATTGTCACTTCCCAAGTACGCTCAGTGTTCTTCACTGAGTGATGTTCAAAGGTTACTTCTTTAGCGAAACTTACCCTGACAACTCTCTTGCTCTGTCCCCCTCCAAGGCAGTTATTCCATTGTTGTACAACTTTGAATATTCGTCTGTTAGAATAAAGCTTGTCTAATATTTACATCATATAGATGGGATCTTTTTGACTGTAGAAGTTGGTCATGATGCTCTTTTATCTTCCAGTGAAAGGCAAAGAACAAGAGAAGACCTCAGATGTCAAGTCAATTAAAGGTGAGTTCATTGGCGTTCCATTGTATAAAAAAGTGATGTGCTTTGCATTTACAGCTGTTTAATCATGTTATCTTCCCCCTTCTTTTGCCATTAATCATCTCTGCCTTCTTTTGTAATTATTTATGATTGTGGCTTATTTCCTTGTTCAATCTGTATATTCTTCAGCACCTTGCACCTTGATAGGCTTTTACTAAGCACTGTTGGCTCTCCTAGTGATATAGTAAATCAGTGCCTTGCTGTTAATCATGTTTAATTTTTCCCTAAAAACAATGAGTTGACTTCGGTTTTTTTAACTTAAAATCAGTGAATTAACATATAGTGTATTATTAGCTTCAGAGGTATAATTTAGTAATTCATCAGTTGCATATAACATGCAGTGCTCATTAGATTAGGTGCCCTCCTTAATGCCCATCATCCAGTTACCCCATCCCCCTACCTACCTCCCCTCCAGCAACACTTAGTTTGTTTCCTATGGTACAGAGTCTCTTATGGTTTAAGTTTACTTTATTTTAATATGTTTTTTAAAGATTTTATTTCTTTATTTGACAGAGAGAGAGAGAGAGAGATCACAAGTAGGCCAACAGAGAGGCAGGCCGAGAGAGAGGAGGAAGCAGGCTCCCTGCGGAGCAGAGAGCCTGATACGGGCCTGGATCCCAGGACCCTGAGATCATGACCCAAGCTGAACGCAGAGGCTTCAGCCCACTGAGCCACCCAGGTGCCATAGCCGACTTTATTTTAAAAAAGCAAAAAGTGAGGGGCACCCATGTGGGTTGAGTGTCTTAACCCTTGGTGTTTAGCTCAGGTCATGATCTCAGGGTCGTGAGATGAAGCTCTGCATCGGACTCTGTGTCAGGTTCCCCACTCGAGTGTGCTTCAGACTCTCTCTCCATCTGCCCATCCCCACTGTGCACACACTCTCTAAAATAAATAATCTTTTATTTTGAAATTTTATTTTATTTGAGAGAGAGAGCTCAGCAGGGTAAGGGGCAGAGAGAGGGAGAAGCAAACTCCCCATCAAGAAAGAAGCCCAATGTGGGGCTTGATCCCAGGCCCTGGGATCATGACCTAAGCTGAAGGTGGATGCTTAACTGACTGAGGTGCCCCATAAATAAATCTTTTTTTTTAAAGATTTTATTTATTTTATTTATTTGACAGAGAGAGAGATCACAAGTAGGCAGAGAGAGAGGAGGAAGCAGGCTCCCCGCTGAGCAGAGAGCCTGACATAGGCCTCGATCCCAGGACCCTGAGATCATGACCTGAGCAGAAGGCAGAGGCTTAACCCACTGAGCCACTCAGGTGCCCCCATAAGTAAATCTCTAAAAACAAAACAAAAAACAAAAAGTGAAAAATACTCTGAACTGAGCTGACAATTCTGGAGTAAAGAACTTCCACTTATAAGGCTTGGCTTTCTGTTGTTTATCCAGAGGTGTGAATGATTACAGTTTTTACTTCTCTGTTACTTGGGATGAGTGGTCTTAACTTAAAATTTATCCAGAGTACTTTATTGTAATCAGGCTATTGTCTTTGTTTATAGGTTAGAGCATGCTTTTTTAGGTTGTAATCTCTACTATAGTTTTGACTGATTTCATTAAATTACAAAGGTTGGAATAGAAAATTATAATGGAAATTATTTATATAGCCATTACATGTGAATTTCATAAATAAAAATTTTTTACATGAGATATGTAGATTGCTACTTAGATTTTTCTTTCAAATGTTTCTATCTTGTGTGGCTAGCATTGAGTATCAACCATATATGCTTCATTTTGCTGGAGAGAGACTATAACTTAAGAGATTTGTAACATTAGGGAGGAACTAGGGTACCTTACAGTCTTATTTTCTGCTTACATCTGATAATTTAAAGCCAGTTGGATTCCCTGTTGGTTCTGCCTTCCCTAAGCAAAATTCGATTGGCTTTGATAACGACTTCAAGCCCTTAGCAGGCAGCATGTGTAAAGTCTAGATCAGAATGTAGAAGGAAAAGAATTGATGTCTCAGGCACTTTAAATTTCTTAGGTCTTCTACTCTAAACTCTGCTACTGGCAGTATGACCTTGGGAAGTTCTGTAACCTTGCTCAGATTCTTCATTTGTGGAGTGAGAGGGTTGGCCTGCCTAACTTCTAAAACTACCCGGCCAAAAGATACCATGTTCCTACCCTATGACAGTATATAATCTGTGCTTAGCATTCACTGGCTTACCTTAGAATCATACAGAGGCAATATAGGAAAGAGGCCCTCAAGAAGTTTGCAATCTGATTAGAACTTAGACATGGAATAGTAGCAAATATACCAACATACTAATAACAACCATTTCTTGAACAGCTATTCTGTTTTAGGCATTAGCCATAAACTGAGGCTAAACAAAAAGACTTGGATCCTGCACTCATTGAACTTACAGATTGGCAGGAGAAAGGAACATTAATCAAGTGATTCCACAGATGGCATGGGCTAGATCTGTAGTGATGAAAATAAGGAGATCTGGATTGATCAATTTAGAGCTAAAATGGATAGAACTTTGTTATTGATTAAATAGGAGGTGTAAGGGACAGGAAGGTTTCAGATTAACACCTACTTTTCTGGCTTGCCTAACAGTGCAACTGGTGGAGAACCAAGTTGGGAAATTATATGTTCAGTTTTGGCATGTTGGGAGACATTTACATGTATTATTTTATCCACACAATAATTCTAGAGCCTGAGTTTCCAACCAAAGTTAGAAGAGTGATTTTTCTAGAGCCTGGCAGGCCAAAGCTGAAATTCTGCCTGCTGAAACAACTCTTTACTATCTCATTGACTTATAGCAAAGTATTTAACTTTTGTCTGTCTGTGTCCACATCTCAAAAATGAGGAAAATACTTTTTTTTGCAAAATTGTTGTGAGAGATAATGAAGTAACATACCCTCCAAAAAATGTGTATCAAGCACCCAGTACAATGTCTGGTGTGTAGGAGGTACCACTTTGGTAGCTCTTGTTTTCTAGTTGTAGCAGAAGAGGCCCTGAATATGATGACTGAGTTAAATGAAGTATTGTGAGGAGTTCAGAGGCATTTGAGATCAGCAAATGGTTTTTGAAGTGTGGGGAAGATTTTGTAGAAATAGGACTTAAGGGGTGCCTGGGTGGCTCAGTGGGTTAAAGCCTCTGCCTTCAGCTCAGGTCATGATCTCAGTGTCCTGGGAACAAGCCCCACATCAGGCTCCCTGCTCACCTGGGAGCCTGCTTCCCCCTCTCTCTCTGCCTGCCTCTCTGCCTACCTGTGATCTAGCTCTCTGTCAAATAAATAAATAAAATCTTTTTTTTAAGACTTTATTTGTTTATTTGTCAGGGATTGAGAGAGAGCATGAGAGCATAAGCAGGGGGAGCAGCAGGCAGAGGGAGAAGCAGCCTCCCTGCTGAGCAAGGAGTCTGATGCAGGGCTCAATCCCAAGACCCTGGGATCATGACCTGAGCCTAAAGCATCTGCTTAACCAACTGGACCACCCAGGCATCCCAAATAAATAAAATCTTAAAAAAAAAAAAAAAATTTAAAGGGGCACCTGGGTGGCTCAGTTGGTTAAGCGACTGCCTTTGGCTCGGGTAGTGGTGATCCCGGAGACCCGGGATTGAGTCCCACATCGGGCTCCCTGCGCGGGGGTGGGGGGAGCCTGCTTTTCTCCCTCTCTCACTCCCCCTGCTTGTGTTCCCTCTCTCGCTGTGTTTCTCTCTGTCAAATAAATAAATAAAATCTTTAAAAAAAAAAAAAGATTTTATTAAAATCTTTAAAAAAAAAAAGATTTTATTAAAATCTTTAAAAAAAAGATTTTATTAAAATCTTTAAAAAAAAAGATTTTATTAAAATCTTTAAAAAAAAGATTTTATTAAAATCTTCAAAAAAAGATTTTTTTTAATAGATTTTATTTATTTATTTGACATAGAGAGATCACAAGTAGGCAGAGAGGCAGGCAGAGAGAGAGGAGGAAGCAGGCTCCCTGCTGAGCAGAGAGCCCGATGTGGGCCTCGATCCCAGGACCTTGGGATCATGACCTGAGCTGAAGGCAGAGGCTTAACCCACTGAGCCACCCAGGTGCCCTTATTAAAGGTTTTTAAAAAGTATTGGCCTAGCACATTATTATTGCAGCAAGAAGGATAGAAGCAACACCTGGATGGCTCAGCCTCTGCCTTCAGCTCAAGTCATGATCCCAGGGCCCTGGGATTGAGTCCCACACTGGGCTCCCTGCTCAGCGGGAAACCTGCTTCTCCCCTTACCACTCCCCCTTGCTTGTGTTCCCTCTCTCGCTCTCTATCTCTCTCTCTCTCACTCTGTGTCAAATAAATAAAAAAAAAAGTTTTTAAAAAATTTTATTTAATTTTATTTATTTGACAGAAACACAGTGAGAGAGGGAACACAAGCAGGGGGAGTGAGAGAGGGAGAAGCAGGCTTCCCGCCTAGCAGGGAGCCTGATGTGGGACTCGATCCTGGGTCTCCGGGATCATGACCTGAGCCAAAGGCAGTCACTTAACCAACTGAGCCACCCAGGCGGCCCTAAATAAAATTTTTTTAAAAAGTTATTAGTAACTCTGGCTGATTCAAGCAGAAAGTCTCACTCACACTCTGGACCTGGACCTCCCTGCAACCACTCATACGGTAAACCTCTATGGAACTGGAACCCCAGTGGAGAAGCCTTGACCTGTATCTGAGACCTGTCCTTTGATTGGGCTTGGGACCCTATTAAATCCTTACCAGTAGCTATTCTCATTCTGACTTTAACATATCAATACCTATTTGTCCAAATATCAAACTCACTGCATCTTCTTCCAACCTAACTGTTCTACTCAATTTCCCTGTCTCTGTTCAATCTGCCAGTCTTCAAAGCCCAAAATCGTGGACCCATTCTTTTTCACACTACATGTTTATCTGCCAAGATTGGCTGATTTTTCCTTAAAAATATTTAAACATCTACTTTCCTGTTTATTATCAACACCACACCCTTAGTACAGGCTTTTCTGTATTAGAGCAAATAGAACTCTTCCAGACTTCCCTTTCATAAATACCATCCTGTTCAAAAGCCCACAGGCTCCCTATTTTCTCTGTCTCAACTCTCTGTTCTGTCTTTAATGCCCTTATAACTGGCTATCAATCTTCTGTAAAAATATCCCTTTGCTTGTCTGAAGGTCCCTTTGCCCAATATATAAGAAGCTGGGCTGGGAGGGAAAAGAGAAAGAACTGCCTCTTTCATTCAAATCCTTATTATTCAACTTTTATATAAATTAAATCCCATTTCTTTTTTTAAATTTTTTTAAAAAGATTTTATTTATTGGGGCACCTGGGTGGCTCAGTTGGTTAAGCGACTGCCTTCGGCTCGGGTCATGATCCCGGAGACCTGGGACTGAGCCCCACATTGGGCTCCCTGCTCCTCGGCAGGAGGCCTGCTTCTCCCTCTCTCACTCTCCCTGCTCATGTTCCCTCTCTGGCTGTGTTTCTCTCTGTCAAATAAAGAAATAAATAAAAATTTTTTTTGAAGATTTTAATAAAATCTTTTTTTGAAGATTTTAATAAAATCTTTTTTGGTTTGATCTCTCTCTCTGTCGAATAAATAAAATCTTTAAAAAAACCCTTTAATAAGAGTCACTAATATTTGTGTGGAATAATTAGGAGAGGTAGAATTTTGATCCAGCTGTAGCAACAAAGTCACAGGACTACTGTGACAGTATTGTAATATTGAGTTGCTTATATCTTATTAACAAATGGGTAACCTCTTTATTCTGATGTCAATAGGATATTTCTTTAGACTACTAAGGAAAATTATTTTGTAAAAATTTTTTAAAAGATTTATTTATTGGGACGCCTGGGTGGCTCAGTTGGTTAAGCCACTGCCTTCGGCTCAGGTCATGATCCTGGAGACCCGGGATCGAGTCCCACATCAGGCTCCCTGCTCGGCAGGAAGCCTGCTTCTCCCTCTCTCACTCCCCCTGCTTGTGTTCCCTCTCTGGCTGTGTTTCTCTCTGTCAAATAAATAACATCTTAAAAAAAAAAACAAAAAAAAAAACAAAAAAAGATTTATTTATTTATTATCTCTCTGACAAATAAATAATTTTTTAGAGAAGAAAATAAGTATTCTGAAGAATATTTTTCTCGTTTTTACCCCATTCCCCAAGTTTAAATTTGTTCCAGGGACAAAAAGGATTAAGGAATTGGGCCACCTGGGTGGCTCAGTTGTTTAAGCGTCTGTCTTCAACTCAAGTCATGTTCCCAACCAAGGTCTTGGGATCAAGCCCCGCATCCTGCTCCTTGCTCAGCAGGGTGCCTGTTTCTGCCTGTGCCTGTTCTTCCTGCTTGTGCTTGCTGTCTTGCCTTCTGTGTCTCTAAATAAATAAATAAAATCTTTAAAAAAAGGAAAAGTGTCCATATATCAGAATGTTTTCTGGCCTTGGTACTTTCTGTCATCAGTAGAAGTTCTCAAAAAAAATCCCTGTTTTAAGTTCCATTTTTGACTTAGTATTTTGAGAGTTATAAATAATAGGACATTTCTTTCCAGGTTTCTGCTGCTTGATTACCTTTCCCCTGATATTTTTTTGTTGAATGTGCATACTTAGGTGTTACAAAATTTAATTTTTAAAGTTCTTGGAAAGCCCTTTATGAGACATTTTTAGGCTATCAAATTGTGTTCAATTTTTAACCTTTTTTTTTTTTTTTTAAATTACAGCTTCAATATCTGTACATTCCCCACAAAAAAGTACTAAAAATCATGCCTTGCTGGAGGCAGCAGGACCAAGTCATGTTGCAATCAATGCCATTTCTGCCAACATGGACTCCTTTTCAAGTAGCAGGACAGCAACACTTAAGAAGCAGCCAAGCCACATGGAGGCTGCTCATTTTGGTGACCTGGGTAAGTGACTCACTTTTTGTTAACTTCCAGTAGGAAAGATTTGAGTGTATTATGTGAAACTCTTGCTGGAGGATAGTAGAACTGTACAGTGGGAATGGGTTTTGAAAAAAAGGTATTTATTTATGTATTTATATTTAAAGATCTTATTTATTTATTTATTTATTTATTTATTTATTTATTTATTTATTTAAAAGATTTTATTTATTTATTTGACAGAGAGAAACACAGCCAGAGAGGGAACACAAGCATGGGGAGTGAGAGAGGGAGAAGCAGGCTTCCTGCCGAGGAGGGAGCCGGATGTCGGACTTGATCCCGGGTCCCAAGATCTTATTTATTTTTAAGATTTTATTTATTTGGGGCGCCTGGGTGGCTCAGTTGGTCAGGTGACTGCCTTCCACACAGGTCATGATCCCGGAGACCCAGGATCGAGTTCCGCATCGGGCTCTCTGCTCGGCGGGAGGCCTGCTTCTCGCTCTCTCACTCCCCCTGCTTCTGTTCCCTCTTTCGCTGTGTTTCCCTCTGTCAAATAAATAAATAAAATCTTGACCTAAGGCGAAGGCAGCTGCTTAACGACTGAGCCACCCAGGCATCCCAAGATTTTATTTATTAATTTGAGAGAGAGAGAAAGAGAGAGAGAGAATGAGGGAAGAAAGTCAGAGAGAGAAGCAGACTCCCCACGGAGCTGGGAGCCCTATGTGGGACTGGATATCGGGACTCCAGGATCATGACCTGAGCCGAAGGCAAGTGGTGCCCCCCAAAAATGTATTTAAAATAACAGATATAGAGGGGCCTAGCTGGCTGGCTCAGTCAGTAGAGCATGTGATTCTTTTTTTTTTTTTTAAGATTTTTATTTATTTATTTGACAGAAAGAGAGAGATCACAAGGAGGCAGAGAGAGGGGGAAGCAGGCTCATTGCTGAGTGTAGAGCCCGGTGTGGGGCTTGATCCCAGGACCCTGAGATCATGACCTTTGTTTACAAATAAGGATAATTAAAAAATACATAAAATTTAAAAAATTAACAACTACAAATAGAACGAATGATGCTCTGTTGTGTTCCCATAAGCATAAAATATAAAGCATTCTCACTAAAAAAAAATTGGGCCATTTCCAGAAGAAGAAATACATTTGACTACTAATTATATGAAAAAGATGCCTCATTTCATTTATACTCAGAAAAACACAAATTTAAGTAATGAGGTAATGTTCCCCCTAAGACATCAGCAAATATTTAAAGTTTGATAATTTGATAACAGATGAAGAGAAACAGCCACTCCTATTTAGTGGAAGAGTACATTGATGAAGACTTTTTGGAAGGCGGGTTTGGAAGTATTTATCACAGTATAAAAGAGGGGCACCTGGATGGCTCAGTCGTTAAGTGTCTGCCTTCGGCTCAGGTCATGATCCTGGGGTCCCAGGATTGAGTCGGGCATCAGTCTCCCTGCTCCATGGGAGGCCTGCTCTTCCCTCTCTTAACTCCCCCTGTTTGTGTTCCTTCACTGGCTGTGTTTCTCTTCATTTCTCTGATTTTTGTCATGTCAGGAATATTATACAAATGGAATCATACTGCATATAACCTTTTGGTATTGGCTTTTGCTGCTCAGCATAATTCCCTTGGGATTCATGCGGGGATTCATGCAAGTCGTTAGGCATATCAATAGTCTGCGCTTTTTTATTGCTGAGTAGTATTCTGTGGTATGCACATACCAGTTCAACTATTCACTCGTCTGCTGAAAGACAACCAGTTTTTGGCTTTTAAGCTGCTATGGACATTGGGGTATAGGTTTTTGTGTGAATGTAAGTTTCCACTTCACTGTGATAAAGGCCAAAGAGTACAGTTACAGGGTCGTACGACAACTGCATGTTTGTTTGCCAGAGGTTAGGAACAGAGGAGGTGGTTATAAAAGGCCACAGGGATCCACGTGGCATTGGAACTGTTTGGTATCTTGACAGTTAGGTATGATAAAATTGCATAGATACCATTGCATAGAAGTCCACAGGCGAGTACAGGTGAAATGGGGAAATCTGAGTAAATAAGGTTAATGATGTGATATTATACTGTAGTACTGTAAGATGTTACAATGGGGAACCTGAGTATTGCGTCTTTTTTTTTTTTTTTTTTAAGATTTTATTTATTTATTTGACAGAGAGAGAGATCACACGTAGGCAGAGAGGCAGGCAGAGAGAAGAGGAAGCAGGCTCCCTGCTGAGCAGAGAGCCCAATGCGGGCCTCGATCCCAGGACCCTGAGATCATGACCTGAGCCGAAAGCAGAGGCCTTAACCCACTGAGCCACCCAGGCGCCCGAGTATTGCATCTTATAATTGTAATTGAACGTACCATTGTCTCAAAACTAAAAATTTAATTTAAAAAATTATAAATCTTGCAAAGGATCAGGATTTCCTGAAGTTCGAGGAAGTGATGTTGACAAAGATGCACTGATAAACATTAAAAATGAAACAGCCAGGAGGGCGCCTGGGTGGCACAGTTGGTTAAGTGTGCCACTCTTGATTTCAGCTCAGGTCATGATCTCAGGGTGATGAGATAAAGCCCCGTGTTTGTTAAAGTCCGATGTTGACCGCCTCCCCAAAGAGAAACCGAGGACGTTCAGGGTAATGCAAATCACACAGCAAGGTTTATTTCTAGCTAGCTAGGGTCCAAGCATCTGCCTGGCGCAGCGGGTTTCAGCAAGGACCCCGAATGCAAAGGTCTAGGGGTTTATATGCATTTCCAACAGCAAGCAGGAGCCACATAGTCAACCACCCATTCTTAGATTGCATCTAAATACCTCCCTGGGGACCCCCCCTGGATGGGAGATTAAGCAGTTTAATTGGTTGGGCGTCTCCCCCTGTTTTCCGGGGGCCATTTATCCATAACACAGGGAGCTGTTTTTAATGAGTAAAGAGGATGGAGGCTAGGATTCCAAAACTGGACCTTACAGTGTTGTGTTGGGCTATGCTTGCTTGCTTGCTCGTGCCCTATCTCAAAAAGAAAAGAAAATGAGGCAGCAGGCGAGGATGACATATGCAGTACTTCAGAAGAAAATGATTTGAATATTAAAGGATTAAGAAAAGCCCTTTTGAAAAATTGATGAAACCCTGTTAATTTTATGAAGGTGAACCTCAAAATGTCAATGCTGTAAATGTAGAAAAAGAAATTGTCTTTGTTTATTCTAATAACTAGTTTGTGGTTATAATCATAACCTAAATTTAGTTATATTCATAATGAACTTATTTTGATTAAATTTGGTGAGTTTAGTTTTATTTTTCAAGATAAAATCCCAGAGCTGCTCTTTATTCTGTTGAAACAAATGCTGAGAGTTGGTAACATTTTTCTGACTGTATCCACACATGGACAACTTTTCCTCAGGAAAGGTTCCTAGAGGTGGAGTTACTGGATTGGAAAGTCATGCAGATTATTAAAGCTTTGCCATCTGCTATTGAATGCTCCTCCAAAGAGGTTTTGCCATTTTTTATTTTCATCATCAGTGGATGACAGTGTTGCCTCTTCTGCTGTCTCTTTATCAGTTTTTATTGTTTTTGTGGGTTTTTTTAAAGATTTTTATTTATTTGACAGAGAGAAACACAGCCAGAGAGGTAACACAAGCAGGGGGAGTGAGGAGCAGGCTTCCCGCCGAGCAGGGAGCCCAATGTGGGACTTGATCCCGGGTCTCCGGGATCATGACCTGAGCCAAAGGCAGCCGCTTAACCAGCTGAGTCACCCAGGCGCCCCTTATTGTTATTTTTTGAAAAAACATCTTCTAGGTTTTTTTTTTTTAATATTTTATTTATTTGTTTATTTGACAGAGAGAGAGATCACAAGTAGGCAGAGAGGCAGGCAGAGAGAGAGGAGGAAGCAGGCTCCCCACCGAGCAGAGAGCCCCATGCGGGCCTTGATCCCATGACCCTGAGACCATGACCTGAGCCGAAGGCAGAGTTTAACCCACTGAACCACCCAGGCGCCCAAACATCTTCTAGTTTGACAGACAAAAATGTTACCTTGTATTAACATGCTTTTCTGGCATTTTTAATTAGATTGACTATATTTTCATATATTTTTGGCCTTTGGTCCTAGTATTATAAGATTTTTTGTTTCTCAAGAATTTACATGGTCTGAACTGCCATTAAAAGTTAGATAAGGGTGGGTGCCTGGGTGGCTCACTGGGTTAAAGCCTCTGTCTTCAGCTCAGGTCATGATCTCGCGGTCCTGGGATTGAGGCACACATCGGGCTCTCTGTTCAGCAAGGAGCCTGCTTCCTCCTCTCTCCCTGCCTGCCTCTTTGCCTACTTTTAACCCCTTCTCTGTCAAATAATTAAATAAAATATTAAAAAAAAATAAAAATAAAAAACTTAAAAAAAAAAGATAAGGGTGCCTGCGTGGCTCAGTCATTAAGTGTCTGCCTTCAGCTGAGGTCATGATCCCAGGACCCTGGGACCCTGAGTCCCGCATCGGGCTCTCTGCTCAGCCTGCTTCTCCCTCTCCCACTCCCCCTGCTTGTGTTCCCTCTCTTGCTGTCTCTCTCTCTCTGTCAAATAAAATTTAAAAAATCTTAAAAAAAAAAAGTTAAGAATAATTGAATTACAAAGAGCTTTTTAATAGATTAAGTTTGGGACCCTACTTTCTTTCCCTGTTTAGAAGCCACAGTGATAGTATTTCTAGCTCTTTATTTATTTAAATTGCTAGGGAAGTAAACCTTTGTTCAAGAATTCTGGTACCATTAATGTTAAACGTGGCTGACTAATCCGTTCTTAAATTATTTGTTACTGAACTGCTAATCTCTTACTTCTTTCAGGCAGATCTTGTCTGGACTACCAGACTCAAGAGACCAAATCAAGTCTCTCAAAGACCCTTGAACAAGTCTTGCGTGACACTGTTGTCCTCCCTTATTTCGTTCAATTCATGGAACTTCGGAGAATGGAGCATTTGGTTAAATTTTGGTTAGAAGCTGAAAGTTTTCACTCTACAACTTGGTCCCGAATAAGAGCCCATAGTCTCAACACCGTGAAGCAGAGCTCATTGGCTGAGCCTGTCTCTCCATCTAAAAAGCATGAAACTGTAACATCTTTTGTAACTGAGTCTCTTGACAAGAGATTGGAGGATTCTAGCTCAGCCCCATTCCTTATGACTCAATCCGAAGGAATTGACCTGAACAATAGAACTAGCAACATTCAGAATCACTTGCTGCTTTCCCGGGAATGTGACAATGCCCATTCTCTCCATCTTGAAATGGCCAGAACAGGAACGCATCAAGTTTCTATGGAAACCCAAGAATCCTCCTCCAGACTTCTAGTAGCCAGTAGAAATAGTCCCTCTTCACCACTAAAGGAATTATCAGGAAAATTAATGAAAAGTAAGTATGTGGTTTTCTTGTCTCTCTTGATCCTGTTTGTTTAATCTGTTTACAAAGTAGAACTTGAGGTGTGGAATAAAAGGATTGGAATAGTTTTCTTTTCTCTCACACCCACTTGCAAATTTGGAAGGATTTGGAGAATGTCCTGGAGGAGGATTGGTGTATGTAAAAGGAACAGCAAGATTACATACCCATAGTGGTTGGATCCTCTTAGAAGGGTATTTAGCAGAATTAACAAATGAAGAACAGTTAATGTCCTCATACCTTTGCCTTCCAGAGATTTTGAAATCAAACCATTATCCAGGGATGCTTATTTCATCCTCATCTCATTCTTTTTTTTTTTTTTTTTTAAGATTTTATTTATTTGACAGAAACACAGCTAGAGAGAGAACACAAGGGAGGGTGGTGAGAGAGGGAGAAGCAGGCTTCCCGCTGAGCAGGGAGCCCGGTGTGGGATTCAGTACTGGGACTCCTGGATCATGACTGAGCCAAAGGCAGACACCCAATGACTGAGCCACCCAGTCGCCCCTCCTCATCTCATTTTTAATTTACTACTAATTTATTGTTTACTTTGTAGATAAAATTATTTTTTTAATTGTCAACACGAGACATTTATTGGGTTCTGTACTAAGTGCTATACTTGGATTTCACCTAATGGTCACACCACTTCTGAGGTTGGCATTATGGCCCCATTTTACAAATGCGAAAATCATGCTTTAGGAAGGTTAAGTAACTTGCCTCAGGTTATAGAGTGAGCAGGGAGCTAGACTTAAAATCAGCATTTCAACAACAGCGCCTCTTTATTCTCTATTCTTTTGAAAGTTACACTCTTAATTTTTCAGTTATCA
>PITA01003156.1:31726-81776 GCA_004023965.1 Spilogale gracilis
GGGGGGGGGGAAGGCTCCCTGCTGAGCAGGAAGCCCAATGCAGGATTCATCCCAGGACAACGCTGGGATCACGACCTGAACCAAAGGCAGACACTTAACTGACTGAGCCACCCAGGTGCCCCTGTTATTCACATTCTTGGAGCATTGTACTTTTCTTCTTTTTTTCTGGGACTTCAAATGACCTAAATGTTGTATGTTTGTCATTGCCCTGTAGGTCCTTGAGGCTCTGTACTTTTTTCTAGCTGTTTTTCCTATTGTTTAGCTTGGAAAATCTCTATCCATATTATCTCTGGATTCACTGATTCCTTCCTCTCTTATTTCATGATGCTCTGTGTCTTTTCAATGAATTTTAAGTTTGGGTTGTTATTGTTTTGTTTTAGTTTCTGTGTGTGTGTGTGTGTGTGTGTGTGTGTGTGTGTGTGTGTGTGTGTTTTAATCATCTGTTTCTCTGTGGAGGAGGCAGGCTTTCCATTTGTTTCAAGAGTACTTATTTGACCTTCTTGGGACTTGGTTATAATACCTTTTTTCTTTTAAAGAGAGTGAGAGCTTGCTTGCGAGCATGCAGTTGGGGGAGGGTGGGGCAGAGGGAGAGGGACAGGCAGGCTCCATGCCACTTCCCTGAGATCATGACCTGAGCTATTATTAAGAGCTAGATGCCTAACTGACTGAGCCACCCAGGTACCCCTATAATAGCTTCTTAAACAACAACTTTGTTCTATAATTCCAGCATCCATATCATCTTGCTTGTGTTTTCCCTCGTGAGATAATTGGATTTCCCGGGGTTTTGAATGGCAGTCAGTTTTGGATTGTATTGTGGACAGTTTGACTTCTTTGATTCTGGGTCCTGTTGAAAATGGTGAATTTTTGCTTTAGCAAGAAATAAGCCTGGTTAGGTTCAGGCTACAAGTTCCAACTAGCATTCTGTAGGCTGTGGTTCCAGAGTCCGTTCATTTTTTGATTTTACTTGTATATATGCCTGCACGTATCCAGTCTGGAAGGGTCATAGTTTATTCTCAGACCCTTTGGTATGCTCTCACAGTCAAGACCCTGCACGCCCAGCTCACGTGTGAGCCCAGGAGCGCACATTCAGCTTGATAAGCTTTTCACGAATCTTTCTTTCTGCAGTCTCCCTAATAGCTTCTGGTGCCTAGGGGAGCCCACCTCCCTGGATGTTTGCCTAAAAAGTTGAGGCTTTACTTTCCATGGCTATGTCAGCTTCTGTGGCCAAGATCCAAGAAGACAGAGGATCAAAGAAATAGGGATTCTCCTCTTTCTACTGTAGTTACAGAGCTCTACAGAGAAAAGCTTTAGGAGCCTGCCTGAGTGCTGCCGCCATTGCCCCCATTGCTAGCCTGGTATTCCCTGGGGACCAAGACTAGTGTGGAAGGGATGAAACAAGCCCAGGAGATTTTGCCTCACTCTACTGTATCTATAGGAATCCCCCTCCTGCTCCTTAGACGAGAAATAGGGGGCTTCTCTGGAGCTTTTCCTTTGTGCATCTGGTGTGTATTGTCAGCTTTTGAGTCCAGGCTAGGAGGCTCTGGAGGAACAGAAAGTGGGAAACTTGCCCCTGATGTAGTGGTACTTCGAGTTCTGGTTTCCTTTCTTTATCTGCCTGCTACTATTTACTTTTACAGGTCCTCAGATAAATTTGTTCAATGTTTTTATTTTTTTATTTTTCTAAAAAGATTTTATTTATTTGACAGATTACAAGTAGGCAGAGAGGAGGAGGAGGAAGCAGGCTCCCTGCTGAGCAGAGAGCCCAATGTGGGCCTCGATCCCAGGACCCTGGGATCATGACCTGAGCCGAAGGCAGAGGCTTTAATCCACTGAGCCACCCAGGTGCCCTGTTCAATGTTTTTAGTTGCATTCTGTAGGAGAGGTAGGGTGGCGTGTGCTTATTTCATCCTGACCTACTCCTTAGGACTTCAGATCAAGTCCCAGCAAGTGGATTTTGTTTTCCCCTTAAAAACAAATACATTAGAAAGGTTGTGGTTTAACACCTGCCTCTAGTTTCTTTCTTTTCTTTCTTTTTTTAAAGATTATTTATTTATTTAATTGACGAGAGAGAGAGAGAGAGAGAGAGAGAGAGAGAAAGAGAAAGAGAAAGAGAAAGAGAAGGAAAGCTAGAGAGGGAACACAAGCAGGGGGAGTGAGGGAAGGAGAACCAGGCTTCCCCATGGAGCAAGCAGTCCAGTACAGGGCTCGATATGACCTGAGCTGAAGGCAGACACTTAATGACCAAGCCACCCAAGCGCCTCTGCCTCTGTGGTTTCTGTTATGATTATTTTCATTGTATTACAACCTCTTGAGCTACAGAAGGTGGCCATGTGTCAGCGCCTCTTACATTTGTGTTTGGAACTTTTCCCGAGCATGGAAATGCCTACTCCTCTTTCTGGTTCCAATTCTCTTTTTTCATAGAGTGGAAATTCTCTGTAAAAACCTTTTTGTATTTACCTGTATCACTCTCAGGTAGCCTAGGGGTTTTTTTTTAATATGTCCTTATAACTCCTTTTACCAAAAAGAATTTGTAATGGCCCATTGCTGTTGTAACTGAAGATTGAGATTAAGAGCTCAGAGTTGATGTGTATATTCTTGAGTAACTTCTTTAGAATATACTGGTGTTTTGTACTTCCATTCAAATAGATACTAAGTTGGTTTTAGGATCTTTATGCAAAGAGGTAGAGGTTAACAAGATACATTCATCTGAGCTGATGTTAATAAATGTTACTATTTCATTTTGCTAACACACTTTCTCCTTAATAGCCACTGAGTGACTAATGCAGAGGCTTCAAGAATAGAACTTGCATATTCCTTGTGCTGAAGCCCACTTCCCTTGATTTTCTTCTCTGCTTTAAGCCATTTTACCACAAGACCTCTTCTCTGTAACTAAAAAGGGTTTCTGACTTCAAATTTTTTCATGAAGATGCTGCTAATTTAAAATACTAGAAAAAGTGTTACTACATCAAAATTCTCTCAGCCGATATTTGTGGTAAGTTTATTCTTTCAGTGAATATTTATTATGCACCTATTATGTAATGCCAGGCATTGTACTGGACACCAAGGAGGCAGAAATAAATGAATTAGTCACAGGCTGGGCATTCAGGAAAATTTTTGTCCATTGTATGAGGTTTATAGTCTGAAGATTTTTTTTTTTTTAAGGATTTGTTTTATTAGAGAGTGAGAGAGTGCGTGGGTGGGGGGCAAGGGGAGAGGGAGAGAGAGAATCTCAGGCGGACTTCCCACTGAGCACAGAACCTAAAGCGGGGTTTGATCTCATGATCCTGAGATTGTGACCTGTGCCGATCTCAAGAGTTGGTTGCTTAACCAGTGGAGCCACCCATCTAATTCTTAAATAAAGAATTTCTTTATTTAAATGTTTATCCTGTGTACTTTATTTTATAGTTCATGTTTAAATCTATTTTTAGCTTTTGTCTTTAAAATCGATGATTAAAATATATCCATTTTAATGAAATACATTTGTACCTTGGTTACACAAAAGTCTTGATAGAGTCCTGGATATATTTGTATCATTTCATGGAGTCGGTTGATGTTTTGTTTTGGGGTTTGTTGTGGTTAGGGATTAGTTTCAGTTAAAAGAAAAGTCCTAGCCATTTAAAAATTTTAAAACTTTTCCGTGAAATACTAAAGTGAGTAAATGGAGTTTTGAGCATCACTCAAATAATTGAAGGAAAGTTTTTTATTTCCAGGAATCTGGCCTCACAGGTTCCTAAAAAGTAACAAAAGCAGATGTTTTAAGCATTTCTATGTTCCTTTGTTCTTTTTTTTTCATTAGAGTTTTGCCTTTTTTTTTTTTTTTTTTTTAATTTGACAGAGTGACAGCAAGAGAGAGAACACAAGCAGGAAGAGTGGGAGAGGGAGAAGGAGGCCTCCCCCCGAGCAGGGAGCCCAGTGTGGGGCTTGATCCCAGGACTCTGGGATCATGACCTGAGCCGAAGGCAAACGCTTAATGACTGAACCGCCCAGGTGCCTCTAGCCCAGTATTTCTTGAGTTACAACTGTTCCATTTATTAATTTATTATAATATATTAATTTATTATAATATATTTAAAATATATTAATGTCCTTTTATTATTTTTTAAAATATTTATTTGAGAGAAAAAGCATGAGAGGGGTGAGAGTCAGAGGGAGAAACAGACTCCCCTCCAAGCAGGGAGGCCAAGTTGGAGCTCAATCCTTGGACTCCAGGATCTTGACTTGATCTGAAGGCAGACACTTAACTGACTGAGCCATCTCGGTGCCCCAGTGTTCTTTTATTCTTAAATGAAAACTGAATTCTCCTGGATCCAAAAGAAGGGTGTAACCTCATTCAGTGTTTCTGAAATGAAATATAGTTAATATTTTAAAGGCATCAAAACTTCTTTTGGTGGGTTTAATCCCCCAGAAAATAAATATGCATTAGTGTCTATACAACTTACAAGCATTTGTCTGGGATTGGCAACTGTTTTTAGTGGTGGAAAAGCAAGAACTAAGAAACAACCCAAGTTCTGATTTTTAGGCTTTGGACAGACATTTTCAGCAAAACTAGTGTCTTTGTTCTGATTAACAATTTGCTCATAGTGGCTATATAATAAATGTTTGTTGAGAGAGTGAAATTAGCTTGGATTATGTTATATCTGGTTAAAGGCAGAATAGACCCCCTAGATCATCACAATTAATACCTTTCATCAAGGCCGTGGTGGTAGAGAGGATTCATTTACACACCAGCACAACTTCCTTCCCCAAAACATATCTTTATGTAGCTCTGTATATTAGAGGCAATACTGGTGCTGATGTCAGGTCTGAGCTTTTGTCCTAACTCTTGCATTTTCCCTTTTTTTCTTTGAATTCTTTTTTCTTTTTCTTTTCTTTTCTTTTCTTCTCTTTCTTTTCTTTTCTTTTTTATTTTTTTTTTGATGTGGTAAGAAACAATACATGAACTCTGCCTTTTTTTATTTTATTTTATTTACTTATTGGGAGAGAGAGTGAGTGAGAGAGAGGGGAGAAGGTCAGAGGGAGAAGCAGACTCCCTGTGGAGCTGGGAGCCCGATGCAGGACTCGATCTCAGGACTCCAGGATCATGACCTGAGCTGAAGGCAGTGGCTTAACCAACTGAGTAACCTGGGTGCCCCTGAACTCTACCTTCTTAACAAAAAAAAAAATTTTTTTAAGATTTTATTTATTTGACAGAGAGAAACACAGCCAGAGAGGGAACACAAGCAGTGGGAGCGAGAGGGAGAAGCAGACTTCCTGCGGAATAGGCAGCCTGATTCGGGGCTAGATCCCGGGAGTCCAGGATCATGACCTGAGCTGAAGGCAGAGGCTTAACCACTGAGCCACCCAGGCACCCCTTCTTAACAAATTTTTAAGTATACAGTACAATATTATTAACTATACATTGAGTGTTGTATAGTGGATCTCTAGAACTTACTCATCTTTGGTAGCTGAAACTTTATACTGGTTAACACTGGCTCTCTATATCTTCCTCTTTCCCTAACAGCTGCTATTCTATTTTCTGCTTCTATGAGTTTGACTGTATTAGATACCACATATAAGTGGAATCCTGCAGTATTTGTCATTCTATGACTAGCTTATTTAGCATAATGTCCTCAAGGTTCATTCATGTCACATATGGCAGCATTTCTTTCTTTTTATGACTGAACAGTATTCCATTTTATGTATATACCACATTTTGTTTATACATGTATCTACCCACGGACGTTTGGTTGTTTCTATATCTTGGCAATTGTGAATATTGTAATGAAATGGGAGTACAAATATCTCTTGGACATACTGATTTTTTTTTTCTTTGATAAATACCCAGAAGTGGCATTGCTGGGTATTGTATTATTTTTTTGAGAAGTCTCCATATTCTTTTCCATAGTAGTCACATCATTTTATATTCCCGCCAACAGTGTATGAGGGCTCCAGTTTCTGTACATCTCACTAATACTTGTTACCTTTTTTTTTGGTAATGGTCATCCTAACATGTATGAGACCTTGTGGTTCTGTTCTTTTGGTCTGTATGTCTGTCCTAATGCTAGTACTGTACTATTTTCATTATTGTAGCTTTATAATGTTTTTGAAATCAGGAGGTGTGATGCCTCCAGCTTTGTTTTTCTTTCTCAAGGTTATTTTGGCTCTTCAGGTCCTTTATTGTTCCTTATGAATTTAAGGATTGTTTTTTCTATTTTTGTAAAAAAAAAAAATACCACTGAGATTTTGATAGGGTTATATTGAGTCTGTAGATTGCTTTGGGAAAGTGACATCCTAACAATATTAAGTCTTCCATTTCATGGTCACAGGATACTTTGTGCCCTCTAATTTCTTTCAGCAATGTGTTACAGTTTTAAGTGTACTAATCTTTCACTTCCGTGGTTAAGTCTATTCCTAAGTATTTTATTCTCTGTGATGCTTTTGTAAATGGGATTGCTTGCTTAATTTCCTTTCTGATTAGGATAGTTTATTATTAGAATATAGACATGCAGCTAATTCTTGTTATGTTGATTTTGTATCTATAACTTGGAATTCAACTCAGTTTTTTGTGGAGTCCTCGGGATTTTACTTACAAGATAAAGTCATCTGCAAACAGAGATAATGTAACTTCTTCCTTTCCAGTTTGGGTACTATTCCTGCCCCATCCTAATAGCCTTGGCTAGACTTCTAGTACTGTGTTGAGTAGAGGGGTTAAAAGTGGACATCTGTGGCTTATTCCTAATATTAGAGGAAAAGCTTTCAGTTTTTCACAGTTGAGTAGGATGTTACCTGTGAGTTCTATATATGGCCTTTATTATGTTGAGGTAATTTCCTTTTGTTCCTAGTGTGTTGGGAGTTTTAAATAATGAAAGAGTATTGAATTTTGTCAGATGCTTTTTCTGCATCTGTTGAGTTGATGTGGTATATCACTATAATTGATTTTCATATGTTGGAGTATCTACTTGGTCATGGTATGTGATGCTTTTAATATACTGTTGAATTCTGTTTGCTAGTATTTTGTTTGCTAGTATTTTGTTGAGGATTTTTATAGCTATGTTCATCAGGGATATTGCTCTGTATTTTTCTTGTAGTGTCTTTGTCCGGCTTTGGTATTAGGGTAATGCTGGTCTCATAAAATGGGTTTGAAAGTGTTCCTTCTTTTTAATTTTTTTGGAAAGAGTTTGAGGATTAATGTTAATTCTTCCTTAAATGTGGTAGAATTCACCAGTGAAGCCATCTGTTCCTGGGATTTTCTTTGTTGGAAGGGTTTTTGATTACGAATCAGTCTCCTTACAAATTACGGATGTATTCAGTTTCTCTGTTTCTTGATGATTCAGTCTTAGTAGGTTGTATGTTTCTAGGAATTTATTTCTTCTCAATTATTGGCACATATCTAATTTGTTGCGATATTATTGTTCATAAGTGTCTTATGATACTTTTAGCTCTGTGGCATCAGTTGTGATATCTCCTTTCATTTTTTATTTTATTTGAGTCGTCTCTGTTTCTTGGTCCAGCTAAAAGTTGGTCAGTTTTGTTGATCTTAAAAAAACAACCTTTTCATTGATTTTTCCATTTTCTATTCTGTATTTTATTTCTTCTCTAATTGTTATTCCTTCCTTCTAACTTTGTGCTTAATTTGTTATTTCTAGTTTCTTATGTAAAGTTAGGTTCTGTTGAGATCTTTCTACTTTCTTAATGTAAGCATTTATAACTATAATATCCCTTTGATACTTTTTTTTTAAAGATTTTATTTATTTATTTGACAGAGAGAAACACAGCTAGAGAGGGAACACAAGCAGCAGGAATGAGAGAAGGAGAAGCAGGCTTCCCGCCGAGCAGGGAGCCCGATGTGGGGCTTGATCCTGGGACTCCAAGACCATGACCCGAGCTGAAGGCAAACACCCAGTGACTGAGCCACCCAGGCACCCCCCTCTTAAGACCTGTTTTGTGAACTAATGTGTAATCTGTCTTAGAGAGTGATCTGAATGTGTTGAGAAGAATGTATATTCTATTCTGCTACTATAGCGTGGAATGTTCTCTCTCTCTCTCTGTTAGATCCATTTGGTCTGTGGTGTTTGAGTCCTCTTTCCTTCCAGATTCTTTGTCTGGATGTTCTATATTCATTATTGAAAATGAGGTATTGAAGTCATTGTTTTGCTGTTTATTTCTTCCTTCGCTTCTGTCAGTGGTTGCTTTATATATTTCGATACTGTTATGTTAGATACATATATGTTTATAATTATTATATCTTCTTGGTAGATTGACCTTTTTATCATTGTCTCTTGTGACAGTTTTTGACTTAGTCTGTTTTGTCTGATACAAGGTTAGTCCCCTTCCCTCTTTTGGTTCCTATTCACATGGAGTATCTTTTGCCATTCCTTCACATTCAGCCTATGTGTGTCCTTAAATCTAAATTGAGTTTCTTGTAGACAGCATGTAGTGGGATCTTGATTATTTTTTTTAAATACATTCAGCTTCTCTATGTCTTTTGGGGAATTTGATCCATCTATATTTAAAGTAATTATCGATAGGTTAGGATTTACCATTGCCATTTTGTTCATTGTTTTTCTGAGTGGCTTTTAGGTCTTTTTCTTTCCTCTCTTGCTGTCTTCCTTTGTGTTCCCTTATTCTTATGCAGTTACATGGTTTGATTTCTTTGTCATATTTGTGCATAGCTTTTATAGGTATTTTTACTGTGGTCACCATGAGACTTACATAAAAGATTTTATAGCAATCTCTGTTAAGCTGATGACAACTTTACCTACAAAACTAATGTTTTGTTTCTCCCTGGACCCACCCTCCCCCCCAGCACTTTCTTAACTCAAATAGATCATTTTAGTTTTTTGTACATAAAGTTTTTCTTTTTTTTTTTTCCTGTAAAAATAGTAATCTTTTCTTTAAAGAAAAGAATCTGGGGACACCTGGGTGGTTCAGTCGTTAAGCGGCTGGCTGCCTTTGGCTAAGGTCATGATCCCAGAGTTCCAGAATGGAGCCCTGCATGGGGCTCCCTGCTCTGCGGGAAGCCTGCTTCTCCCTCTCTCTCTCTCTCTGCTTGTATTCCCTCTCTAGCTGTGTTTCTCTCTGTCAAATAAATAAATACAATCTTTAAAAAAAAAAAAATCTGTTCTGTGAACCCAGGGGTTCTCAAAGTATGGTTTGCACACCCATAGAGGGTCCCTAGAGATTTTTTGCAACAGGGTCCATTTAGTCAAAACTGTCTCCATGATAATTCTGAGAGGGCATTTGTCTTTTTCACAGTATTGACATTTGTAATGATGTGGCAAAGGCAACTATGGGAAAACCTGCTGGCACTGGGCCAACTTGTAGTTACAATCATTTTGTGCTGCTACATAATTCCAGTAAAACTAAGTGCCAGTTTTACTTAAAGATGTCTTTGGGGAAGTAGATAATTAATTTTGTTAAATCTAAACCCTTGGGTATATGGTGGTTTTTTATTAAGATACAAATTTTATTTAATTTTTATTTTTTAAATTTAAAGACCAGTTAGTGGGGCACTTGGGTGGCTCAGTTGATTAGGCATCTGCCTTTGGCTCGGGTCATGATTTCAGGGTCCTGGTATTGAGTCCTACATTGGGCTCTCTGCTCAGCAGGGAGACTGCTTGTCTCTCTCCCGGCCATTTCCCCTGTTTGTATTCTCTTTGTGTCAAATAAATGAATAAAATCTTTAAAAAAATAAAAACAGAGTCCAGTTAACATACAATTTAATATTATTTTTAGACATACAGTAGTGTGATCAACACTTCCATACAACACCCAGTGCCCATTATAGCATGGGTATGTGGGGGTTTTTGGTTGTTTTTTTTTTTTAATTTAATTTTATTTTTTTCAGTGTTCCAAGATTCATTGTTTATGCCCCACACCCAGTGCTCCATGCAATATGTGCCCTCAGTACCCACCACCAGGCTCTCCCATCCTCCCTCCCCCTTCCCTCCAAGATCCTCACTTTGGTTCTGAGTCCAGAGTCTCTCATGTTTCGTTTGTCTCCCCGAATTACCCTACTTCCATTTCCTTTCCTTCTCCTACTGTCCTCTGTATTACCCCTTATGCACCACAAGTAAGTGAAACCATGTGATACTTTTTATTTCTCTACTTGGCTTATTTCACTCAGCATAATCTCTTCCAATCCAGTCCATGTTGCTACAAAAGTTGGATATTCATCCTTTCTGATGGAGGCGTAGTATTCCATTGTATGTATGTACCACATCTTCTTTATCCATTCACCTTTTGAAGAGCACCTTAGCTCTTTCCACAGTTTGGCAATTGTGGCCATTGCTGCAATAAATATTGGGGTACATATGGCCCTTCTTTTCACTATATCTGTATCTTTGGGGTAAATACCCAGTAGTGCAATTGCAGGGTCATAGGATAGCTCTATTTTTTATTTTCTAAGGAATCTCCACACTGTTTTCCAAAGCGGCTGCACCAACTTGCATTCCCACCAACAGTGTAAGAGGGTTCCCCTTTCTCCACAGCCTCTCCAACACTTGTTGTTTCCTGTCTTGCTAGTTTTGGCCATTCTGACTGGTATAAGGTGGAATCTCAGTGTGGTTTTGATTTGAATTTCCCTGATAGCGAGTGACGATGGATATTTTTTCTTGTGTCTGTTAGCTATTTGTATATCTTTTATGGAGAAATACCTCTTCATGTCTCCTGCCCATTTTTTGATGTGTTCATCTTCTTTTTGGATGTTGAGTTTGAGTAGTTCTTTATAGATCTTGGATATCAGCCCTTTGTCTGTAGTGTCATTTGCAAATATCCTCTCCCATTCCATGGGTTGCCTCTTTGTTTTGTTGACTGTTTCCTTTGCTGTACAGAAGCTTTTCATTTTGATGAAGTCCCAAAAGTTCATTTTCACTTTTGTTTCCTTTGTCTTTGGAGACGTGTCTTGAAAGAGGTTACTGCCTATGTTCTCTTCCAGGATTTTGATGGATTTCTGCCTCACGTTGAGGTCTTTCATCCATTTCGAGTTTGCCTTTGTGTATGGTGTAAGAATGGTCTAGTTTCATTCTTCTATATGTAACTGTCCGATTTTCCCAGCACCATTTATTGAAGAGACTGTCTTTTTTCCACTGGATATTTTTTCCTGTTTTGTCGAAGATGATTTGACCATAGATTGGTGGGTCCATATCTGGACTCTCTGTTCCATTGGTCTGTCTGTTTTTGTGCCAGTACCATGCTGTCTTGGTGATCACAATTTTGTAATAAAGCCTGAAGTTGGATAATGTGATGCCTCCAGCTTTGTTTTTCTTCTTCAGCAATTCCTAAGCGATTCAGGGTCTTTTTTGGTTCCATATAAATTTTAGGATTGTTTGTTCCAACGCTTTGAAAAGTGTTGGTGGAATTTTGATCAGAATGGCATTGAAAGTATAGATTTCTCTGGGCAATATAGACATTTTAACAATGTTTATTCTTCCGATCCATGAGCATGGAATGCTTTTCCATCTTTTTGTGTCTTCTTCAATTTCTTTTATGAATGTTCTGTAGTTCCTTGAGTACAGGTGCTTTGGTACTATAGTAAATGGAATCGATTCTCTGATTTCCCTTTCTATATTTTCATTGTTAGTGTATAAGAACACAACTGATTCCTGTGCATTGATTTTGTATCCTGCCACATTACCAAATTGTTGTATGAGTTCTAGAAATTTGGGGGTAGAGTCTTTTGGGTTTTCCACATAGAGTATCATGTCATCTGCAAAGAGAGAGAGTTTGACTACTTCTTTGCCAAGTTGAATATCTTTTATTTCTTTCTGTTGTCTGATTGCTGTTGCTAGGACTTCTAACACTATGTTAAACAGTATTGGTGAGAGTGGGCATCCTTCTCTTGTTCCTGATCTCAGAGGGAAGGGTGTCAGTTTTTCCCCCTTGAGAATGATATTCACTGTAGGTTTTTCATAGATAGATTTTATGAGATTGAGGAATGTTCCCTCTATCCCTATACTTTGAAGAGTTTTAATCAGGAACGGATGTTGTATTTTGTCAAATGCCTTTTCTGCATCAATTGAGAGTACCATGTGGTTCTTCTCTCTTATTGATTGGTTGTATCACGTTGATTGATTTTCAAGTGTTGAACCACCCTTGCATCCCTGGAATAAATCCCACCCGGTCATGGTGGATAATCGTTTTAATGTATTGTTGGATCCTGTTAGCAAAGATCTTGTTAAGAATCTTGGCATCCATATTGGTCTGAAGTTCTCCTTTTTGATGGGGTCTTTGGTTTGGGGATTAGAGTAATGCTGGCTTCATAGAAAGAGTCTGGAAGTTTTCCTTCTGTTTCTATTTTTTGAAACAGCTTCAGGAGAATAGGTGTTATTTCTTCTTTGAATGTTTGGTAGAATTCCCTAGGGAATCCGTCTTGGTCCTGGGCTCTTGTATTTTTGGAGGTTTTTGATTACTGCTTCAATCTCGTTACTAGATATTAGTCTATTCAGATTGTCAATTTCTTCCTGTTTCAGTCTTGGAAGTTTATAGGTTACCAGGAATGTATCTATATCTTCTAGGTTGTTAAACTTATTGGCATATAATTGTTGATAGTAATTTCTGCTGATTGTTTCTATTTCCTTGGTGTTAGTCATGATCTCTTCCCTTTCATTCATAATTTTATTAAGTTGGATCTTCTCCCTTTTCTTTTGGATGAGTTTGGCCAATGGTTTATCGATCTTATTAATTCTTTCAAAGAACCAGCTTCTAGTTTCGTTGATGTGTTCTACTGTATCTCTAGTTTCTAATTCATTGATCTCTGCTCTAATCTTAATTATTTCCTGTCTTGTGTGTGGGGTTGGTTTAATTTGTTTATTTTCCAGTTCTTTACGGTGTATTGATAGGTGGTGTATTTGGGATTTTTCAGTTTTTTTGAGTGAGGCTTGGATGGCTATGTATTTCCCCCTTAGGACTGCCTTTGCTGTATCCCATAGGTTTGGGATTGATGTATCTTCATTCTCATTAGTTTCCATGAAGTGTTTCCATTCTTTGATTTCCTGGTTGATCCACAGATTCTTTTTTTTTTTTTTTTTTTTTAAGATTTTATTTATTTGACAGAAACACAGCCAGAGAGGGAACACAAGCAGGAGGAGCGAGAGAGGGAGAAGCAGGCTTCCCGCTGAGCAGGGAGCCCGATGTGGGGCTCGATCCCAGCCCTCTGGGATCATGACCTGAGCCAAAGGCAGTCGCTTAACCAACTGAGCCACCCAGGCGCCCCTGCTTTTGAGTGCTTTTAACCAGGCTACAAGTTGATACTGGTCCCCAAGCACAGGGCACTTTTAATTGGGGTATTACTTTCCAATGGGTCACTTCTGTTGGCTCCCTCCCCCTCGTACTTCTCTGAAATCAGCCTGAGCATTCCCGCTCTGCTTTACCTCTCTGCTGATGCTCTTCTGCCCCCGTAGAGATCCAGAAGTGTGTAGTCTTACATCTCTATCTGATTTCATGGGTGTTCAGATTGTCCTGGTCAGATAGTTCAGCTCACTTCAGGAGACCTTTTGAAACAGGGTCTCTTACTACTCTGCCATCTTGCCCCTCTGGTATGTGGTGTTTTAATGTGTGATGAAAGGGGAAGTTTGCAGAAGCACTTCTGCATACTCAAGTATACTACTTGTTTTAAGGAAAAGTACATGTATATTTAACTGCTTTTGTGAGCTCAATTACCTGCCTTTTTTTTTTTTTAATATTTCATTTATTAGAGAGTGAAGAGGAGGGAGAGGGAGAGACAATCTAAAGCAGATTCCATGCTGACCGCAGAGTCCCACATGGGCTTTAATCTCACAACCCTGAGATCATGATCTGAGCTAAAACCAAAAGTCAAACAGTTAACTGACTGAGCCCCCTAGGCACCCCTCAGTTTGCTGCCTTTTTTGTTTGTTTGTTTGTTTTTTAAAGATTTTATTTATTTGACAGAGAGAAAAACAGCCAGAGAGGGAACACAAGCAGGGGAAGTGAGAGAGGGAGAAGTAGGCTTCCTGCCGAGCAGGGAGCCGGATGTGGGACTCGATCCCGGGTCTCCAGGATCATGACCTGAGCCGAAGGCAGTTGCTCAACCAACTGAGCCACCCAGGGGCCCCTGTTTGCTGCCTTTTTAATGGAATACCATTTTTACTTCAAAGAATGACTGTGGTTTCACAGACTTGGGTATTTGCCAGATGTTTTCTCGGAAATGAATGAAATGAGCTTGTCATTTCATGGAAAACAGCCTACAGTATTTGTTGCCCTTGGTAAAATGTAAGCTTTCAAGTGAAAATTAGAATTTTGGGAAATTTGTATTTACCACCCTGTGCTTTGCCAGCTTTAAAGAGTGTTTGATAAGGTGATTGGTGATATTAATGAGATGATTTCTTTTTTTACATTATATGACACAATGTGTCAACATTTGGAAAGTTTGCATAAGTCGTGAATCAGTATTTTCCAAAATGTTCAAAAATGTGATGTCATAAAATCATGAGTAGAAAGATTCACTTACCATGGGAAATAGACCATTGGGTTTTAATGTGACAGGCAAGTTCATTGATCTGGTTTGTACTTCTACATTCTAACTAACCTTTAAGAAACTATCACTTGTCAAGTTTTGGTGTAGTATCAAAGAAGAATATCAGGGCACCTGGGTGGCTCAAGCCACTGCCTTTAGCTCAGGTCATGATCCTGGAGTCCCGGGATCGAGTCCCACATCGGGCTCCTAGCTCTGCATGGAGTCTGCTTCTCCCTCTGACCTGTTCCCCCCTCATGCTGTCTCTCACTCACTCTATCTCAAATAAATAAATAAAATCTTCAAAAAAAAATATCTTCACAGTGATTTCAGAAAGATATTAAAATACTCCTTTTCCCATCTCTGCATGTCTGAGACCAGATTTTCTTAATATAGGTAAAAGAGAGGCGCCTGGGTGGCTCAGTTGTTGAGTGTCTGCCTTCGGCTCAGGTCATGATCCCAGCATCCTGGGAACGAGCCCTGCGTTGGGCTCCCTACTCAGCGGGAAGCCTGCTTCTCCCTTTCCCACTCCCCTGCTTGTATTTCCTCTGTCTCTCTCTGTCAAATAAATAAAATCTTTAAAAATATATATAGATGAAAGGAAACTTTTTCCATTCACAGCACTTCTGACATATGTCGGTTTTCCACACCACGCAGTTCTCCAAATTCTGTGGGGTCTTACAGTTTAATTCATTCTGGCACTAACTACCCAGAGGTAGCACCGACCTCACAGATTAAGGGCTCAGTCCCACAAGATTGCCTCCCATTTCAGGTGCCAGCTGCAAGTCTCAAGTTTTCAGCTATACTTCTGGCCAGCCAGCTATATAAATCCAGGGTTTCCACAACCTCTCTTTATAATATTTTTATAATAGCTCACAGAACCTAGGGAAACACTTTACTGGTTTATTATAAAGTACGTTATAAAGCATACAGATGAACCAGCAAGTAAAGAGATGCAGAGGGCAAGGTCAAGAAGGGTCCCAAGTGCAGGAGTCCCTTGTGGTTGGGGTGTACCACCCTTCCAGCAAATAGATGCATTCACCAATCCAGAAGCTCTCTGAACCACTTCACTCTGGGGTTTTATGATTCTATAACGTGGGCATGATTGGTTAAATTATTGGCCATTGGTGAGTAACTTGATGGTCCCCAGTCCTTCTATCTTCCCTGGAGGATGAGGAGTGGGGCTGAAAGTTCTGATGCTGTAATCACATGGTTGGTTCCTCTGCCAAACAGCGCCATTCTGCACATCACCTTATTACCATAAATTTTCCTATGATTAAAAGGGACATTAGGAATAACAAAATATGCTTCTCTCGCCCCTACGACTCAGGAAATTCCAGGAGTTTTAGAAGCACTCTTCCAGAAACAAGAATGAAAACTGTGTGTGAAAGAGCAGTTTCCTGTCAAGACAGAGTGTTGCAAAAATGTTAACTAATGCCCTCTCACTGATTTTTTTCAGTTTGGAAAATAATTTTTTCCATGAAAAATGTATTTGTTAACTCATAAAAGATTCACTAATGTTAATTTTAACTGAGTCTGAAATTTTTCTTGTTTTTTTTTTAATTTCTAATACTTTCATATCTATAGCTGAAACTCTATTAAAAGATCTTTAGGTTCCTCAGTAATTTAGGGTTGCAAAGAAGTCTGAGACTAAGTTTGAGATTCATTGTTTTAACCTAAGGTTGTTGAAAGTTCAACAGATGTATTCATGAATGTGAAATCATTTTGTAAAATATTTTAAGTATAGGTTTATAAATAATTTTTTATTTTTAACAGCCCTTGCTATTACATTGCTGGTGCACCTCCCTCAAGTTGAGATTTTTGGGAAAGAGACATGGAAAGAGACCATGCAGAAGTAATTGCTCTTACAAAGCTCATTAGTTTAGATGGGGAGTCGAGGAGGGGGATTCACATAGAACTCTGTTCCACAAACCAAACAGTGAAAACTTGACACATTGAAGGCTTGTTTTTGTCCTAAATACATTGTTATATGTATTTATATTTGTAATAAATGTATATGGATTTATAGGTGTGTGTATGCTCGGTCATACCGCAAACAGCTCTGCTGTTCATGATTCTAGTCCGTTACTCGTCCAAGTTGCTCTTTGAATTTTGAACTTGTCTCCTTCTTCCTTTGCAGGTATAGAACAAGATGCAGTGAATACTTTTACCAAATACATATCTCCAGATGCTGCTAAACCAATACCAATTACAGAAGCAATGAGAAATGACATCATAGGTAAGCTGTGCTTGAAGCTATGGCAAAAAAAAAAAGAAAAAGATGTTTTTAGTTTTTAACCAAGAGATCTTTTATGAGCATGGAATTCAACATATCCCTTCCTAGTCTATTTTCAGAGCACTTTATTATATCAGCTGTATCTCACTTGAAAATTTCCTCTCTTATATGTTGGACCCAAATTCTTAGACTTTGACTCAAATAACAATAGCGGTAAGGAAATAAAAGTACACACATTTATTGAGTACTCACTGTGTCCAGACAGCATTGTAGGCACTTTCCATGGATAAACTCTAATCTTATAAATAACTTTGTAACATAAATACAGTTATTATTTAAAAATGAGGAATCAGGGCACCTGCATGGCTCAGTTGGTTGAGTGTCTGCCTTCAGCTCGGGTCGTGATCCTGGGGTTCTGGGATTGAGCCCTGCATTGGGCTCCCTGCTTGGTGGAGAGCCTCCTTCTCACTCTCCCTGCTGCTCTACCTACTTGTGCTCTCTATCTCTCTATCAAGTGAATAAATAAATAATCTTTTTTAAAAAATGAATCAGAGCACAAAGAGAGTAAATAATTTACCCAAAGTAACACAACTCAGACATGGCAGTCAGGATTTGAAAATAGACGCCTATACATTAACTAGTATGCTATTGCAGTATTTTTCAAACTGTAAATTCAGACCAATCTCATCTTAGACCTCAGCTTCCTGTCAAAAAAAGGACTAGAATAGGGCCCCTGGGTGGCTCAGAGAGTTAAGCCTCTGCCTTCGGCTCAGGTCATGATCTCAGGGTCCTGGGATCCAGGCCCGCATCGGGCTCTCTGCTCAGCAGGGAGCCTGCTTCCTCCTCTCTCTCTGCCTGCCTCTCTGCCTACTTGTGATTTCTCTCTCTGTCAGATAAATAAAATCTTTTTTTAAAAAAGACTAGAATAGAAAAATTCAAGTACTCAGTTATAAGGGCAAACAAACATCATTTCAGGACATTGTTTTCATATACATATATGTATACTGTGTTACAAAAATCTATTTGTAGGTCATAGTAAGAAAAAAATTGAAAGTTTTTGCTGTGTTGTATCAGAAGGACCTTAGTGCACCTATAATCACAGATGACAGTGGTTTGTTCATTAAGTAAATATATATTATATTCCCAGCAAGTCCTGTACTGAGGTTTGTATTTTTATTACAGGGACTTTGTATTTTTGATTTATGAAATAAATCTTGTTATCTTGCTTGTTATTCTGCTCCTAGCCTATTTTTCCCAGTGTGAGGCTCTTTAAATCTTTACCATAGGTGCTTTGTACTCACTCATCAGTGGAGACAGTAAAACCCTTTCCTGTATGAGCTGTGGTTCTTTTCTTTTTTTTTTAAGATTTTATTTATTTGACAGAGAGAGATCACAAGTAGGCAGAGAGAGAGGAGGAAGCAGGCTCCCCGCTGAGCAGAGAGCCCAATGCAGGGCTCATCCCAGGACCCTGAGATCATGACCTGAGCCGAAGGCAGAAGCTTTAACCCACTGAGCCACCCAGGTGCCCTGAGCTGTGGTTCTTTTTTTTTTTTTTTTAAAGATTTTATTTATTTGACAGAGAGAAACATAGCCAGAGAGAGAACACAAGCAGGGGGAGCGAGAGAGGGGAAAGCAGGCTTGATCCCGGGTTTCCGGGATCATGACCTGAGCCAAAGGCAGTTGCTTAACCAACTGAGCCACCCAGGCCCCCCTGAACTGTGGTTCCTAAATTGGTCCACCATACTTTCTAGTGAACAACTATTGGCTGTTTTGGGGCCAATTTGTTGCTGGCCCCACTGTTTTCTGCAAATGTCATTGGATTTTGGCTTTTCTTTTCTTTTTCTTTTTTTTTTTTTAAGATTTTATTTATTTGACAGAGAGAAACACAGCGAGAGAGGGAACACAAGGAGAGGGAGCGAGAGAGGGAGAAGCAGGCCTCCTGCCGAGCAGGGAGCCCTATGTGGGGCTCAATCCCAGGACTCCGGGATCATGACCCGAGCGGAAGGCAGTCACTTAATGGCTGAGCCACCCAGGCGTCCCTGCTTCTATTTTCTTAATGAAGCGGGAAGCAAAGTCATCAGAGAGAGTAGAAGGGCGTTAAGGTGTTCAAAGAGAGAGGAGAGGTTGGGTTTTTTGTTGTCTGGCACAGCATGAGAGTAAATGGACGAGGAAACTAATACAATCCTTGGGTTTCATTAAGGTCCCACGAAGGTCGTGAACTTCAAGTGAAACCAGCCGTTGTTGTTGAATGGTTTTTTCCAGGCATTTAATAGCTGTCTACTTAGGTAGATAGTTTACTTAGGCAATTTGTAATTTTAGCACATTTCATGTCTCTACCAAATAACATTTTGATAAACTTTTTTTTACAGATAAACCTTTTCACAAATCCATAACTCTTTAGGTTGCAGTCTTGAAATAGAATTGCTGATTGAAAGGGCATGTTTATTTTTAAAGCTTATGCTATAAACTACCAAAATGCTCTCCAAGAAAGAATATATCAGTATATTCTCACTAGCACTAGTGTCAGTTTTCCCATGTCCTTGCCCAGGCAAGGCAGTGCAGTGTTAAACTTTAGTCAAGATAGGCACTGTTAAAACAGTTTTGTGCCAATTTACTAGACAAAAAGTAGGGTGCCTCCTTATTCTAACGTGTGGTTATATTTATGTGATTACTAGTGAGTATGTATGTCTTTTCACATTGGCTACTTTATATTCTTTTTTTTTTAATGTTTATTTAATTTTTTTTTAGTGATCTCTACGCTCAGCATGGGGCTCAAACTCACAGCCCCGAGTAAGCATCCTCTTCTGTCTGAGCCAGCCAGGCACCCCTATATTTGTTCTTTTGCAACTGTTTATGTCCTTTGCTTTTCTTTGGGGACATTTCTTACTGGTTTGTAGGATCTCTTGATATATGAGTGATAATAATCACATGGGGTAAACTGTCATTGGTGCTGCAAATCCCCAGTTTGCCTTTTTAATTTTATTTTGTGGGTATGTTAATGTGTGGAAATTAATTTTATGCTCTTGAATCTTTTGATTTCTGCCTTTATATATGTGCCTAGAAAGACTTTTCCCACCTCAAGATTATGTTCACCTGTATTTTTCTTTGCTCCATTTAAAATTTTCTGATTTATATGTCTCTCCAGTTATTTCCTACTCTCATTCATTCACAAAGGTGTATGGTTTGGATTTAACAAAAATTTATTTACAGCAAATATTTTTCTTTTACAGCAAAGATTTGTGGAGAAGATGGACAGGTGGACCCCAACTGTTTCGTTTTGGCACAGTCCATAGTCTTTAGTGCAATGGAGCAAGAGTAAGTTAATTTCATACTTTCACGTTGTTGGTTTTGGGATTTGGGTTCACTCAATTATAAATAAACAATTTTTGAGGACTTAAGTATTTTGAATGTTTACAAGATCTAATAGGTATATCTAAGACTATCTTGGTTCATGGTGTCTATAAATTATGTGAACTCTTAAAAATAAGACACATGTTTGTTTTTAATGTTAATATTTCCTAAGTTAAAAGAATTCTTTAAACTTCTGAAGTCATTTGGGAGTGATTTTAACTAGTGTGACTATTAGAATTTATTTATTTAAGCAATGCATGTATTCAGTTAGATATCCTAATTTGTTATTGCATACTTTAAGCTTAATAGATGTTGTATTACTAAGTCTACATAGATTTGTTGAAACTGCCTCCAAAGTTGTTTTTTGTTTAATTACTGCTGCATGTCCATAAGGAAAAAAATCTACATATTGATTCATTTAGTATTTGTGAAAAGGGTGCTCTGTACAAGGCATAGTTAGATAAAATACCTGCTTTGAAGGAAGTCACAGCCTATTAAGAGAAATAGGGTATGTTCTTTGGTTACATGTAATATGAGGTAGCACGTGTCACATATCAGAGGAAAGCTACAAAGTTTCTAGGAGGCTGGAGAGATTACTTCCAGGTATAGGTACCAGGAACCGACACCATGGGAAGGGAGGTAGTGTTGACCTAGGCTTTTCAGGTATAATAGACACAGAATGGAAAGAGTATATTTTTCCCAGTTAAGCTCTTTCCTTGGTCATTCCCTCAAATGTTCCCTTTTTGTCCACATGCAGGCACTTTAGTGAGTTTCTGCGAAGTCACCATTTCTGTAAATACCAGATTGAAGTGCTGACCAGTGGAACTGTTTACCTGGCTGACATTCTCTTCTGTGAGTCAGCCCTCTTTTATTTCTCTGAGGTAAAGTCTGCATTTCCTTTCACACTCTGTTAGAGCATTCCAGCCTTTAAACTAGAAATGCTAGGGCCCCCCTGTATAGAAAATAACATGAAAGAGCCAGATCATTTCCAAAAAGATCAACTGGAATGAAATAATTTTATTATGTTAAGCTGTACACCTAATGGCAAGAGTACTTTAATGGCGTATTAGATTAAACAGAACATGAAAAATAACTCTTAATTTTGAAAAACTTAATTAAACTTCCTCTTATAAGAGAATGCATATTTTTAATTATCTGGAGCCCTTTTAAAACCACAGATTTGATACTTGATTCCAGTGCACACATATTTGTAGACCAGACTTCAGAAGAGAGAAGGAAAAGGAATAAATTTTTTCCTGCCATCATCACTTTTACATTAGCCACTTGATAGGATTTCTCAAGCAAGAATGGACTAATCTCTTTGAGGCATATTTGTTAGGTTTTGGCAGGTGAAATTCTTTTGTTGCAAAGCAAATGACTATTAATTAGAGCAGAGAGGATTTCCAGGCTCACGAACCATTAACTGAGATACAAACTTGTGCTCTCCTTCTCCCAAGAGTAGAGCTTTCGGTTGATTTACTTTCTCACTCCCTCTCTTTGCTGCAAGTTTGAGTCCCCATTTGTTCAGGTTATGTGGCAACATGGAGTGCTAGAAGTGATCAGGTGTAAAAGACTTGGTCTAGTTAGTTTACTTTTTGTATGTTAGCCACTGAGAGACCACTCCTCATCTTTACTGTGATTCTTACTCCAATTCACTTAAGTTTGTATCCAGCAGTGTGGTGGGGGTTTTGTTAGCTTTTTTGTTGTTGTTTTTTTTTCCCCCTACAAGAATGGTTTTCAACTTTTCAGTCTCAAAAGCAGCTGTGAGTTGCTGACTGGCGTGAACTGAACAAGTGGATTTGTTTTTGGTTTTGTTTTTTGTGTATTACATTTTTACTGGTTGGGCTTATGGATTAGAGATGGTTAGAGAAATCTGTTTATGGTCTTTTTTCTTCTTTTGTATTTTTCCTTCCTAGTACATGGAAAAAGAGGATGCAGTGAATATCTTACAGTTCTGGTTGGCAGCGGATAACTTCCAGTCTCAACTTGCTGCCAAAAAGGGCCAGTATGATGGACAGGAGGCACAGAACGATGCCATGATTTTATATGACAAGTGAGTTTTATTGATGTATTCAGCATCTGGCAAATACTGAGTATTTGATATGTATTTTGGAAGTAAAGATGAACAAATCCAGTTTTTGCTCTCAAGGAGCTCGTAGGAAATAGCATAAAACCTGCTTTTCATATGATGTGTATAAAGTTTTAGGATTCTTAGAAAAAAACGTTTCTGCTGGGGGAGTGGGAGGTTTGTGTGTGGCAAGAAGGATGATGGTGGTGGAGTTCAGGGAGGGTTTCACAGAAGAAAGATTTTAATTGGATCCAGAATAGTGAGTTGAATTTTGCTAGCCAGAGAAGGTCGGAAAGAACATTCTGGCAGAGGCCTAGGCACAAGCAAAGTCAGAGAAACTTGGGGAAATGTGGCACTTTCAGGAAACTTGAGTTTGGGTAAGTAAAACTTCGGTAGGAAATATAAGAGGAAGGTGAAACTAAAGGGAATGTACTGTAAAGGTCTTAGATATCTAACTATGGGTATATCATATTTCTGGTGCAGATATGCACAGCCAAGTTAATGTTCAATGCATAATACTTTTTCATTGGTCTTCATTGAAAATGAGAGGGTGGCAAAATCTTACAGTGAGCAGAAAACTGAAAACATCTGATCAGTTGAGTGATAAGCCTGTCGCCAGCTGTGTCGCTCTTTTAATTTTCATTTAATTTTTCTTACTCTGAAGAAAAGTAGTGTGCTGTTTATATCCACAAGCAACCACTGAGAGGATAACTTGACAGTAGAGGAAAATCCATGAGATGTTAGCGTTGCAAGAGAGCTGAGTGTATCTAGGTCAGTGGTTCCTGAGCATTGCTCTGCAGGTTCATGCTGGGCCGTCTGTGGAAGAACCAGCTGGAGGCTTGTTAAAAATAGGTTTCCAGCCCTCCGCTCTAAGACATTCTGATTCAGCACATTTGAGGCCTGACCCAGGAATCTTTATTTTTAGAAGATACCCCGGATGACGCTGATGGGTAGCCAGATCCGGGATCTGGCCTCATTTTCCCATTTTGCGGATAAGAAAATGAAGACCCCTTTTCTCAAAGCACAGGGCAAGTTAGTGGCAGAACTTGAGCTGGATTGCAATTCTTTTTTTCTTTTTCTTTTTTTTTTTTTTAACTTGACAGAGAGGGATTGGGAGAGCAGGAAACAAGCAAGGGGAGTGGGAGAAGGTGAAGCAGGTTTCCTGCCGAGCAGGGAGCCTGATGTGGGGCTTGATCCCAGGACCCTGGGATCATGACCTGAGCTGAAGGCAGACACCTAACAAGTGAGGCCCCCAGGCGCCCCTAATTGCAAATCTTAATGTTTTCCCGGTGTTTATTTTAGTATAATATATTTGTGGAAAATATTATATAAGAAACATTGTTACATGGATATGGAAATAGCAAGTGTTTACATTTAGATATTTGGTCTGGGGTGCCCCAAAATTCAAATCATGGAGGAAGATTTGCCAATTTACTTTTATAAGATGGGAGACTGTTTATTAAGAAAAGGCTAATAATTTAAAAAATGTTTTTTAATTTTATTTTAATGCTAGAACAGAAGAATGGCACTAGTAGAAAGTTCGTGGCTGGAACTCAGCCACACAGGCCAGAGACTATGTTTGCCCAATGGATCCCATTTTCACATTGGGAGCCTTTTTTTTTTTTTTTTTTTAAGATTTTATTTATTTATTTGACAGAGAGAGATCACAAATAGGCAGAGAGGCAGGCAGAGAGAGCGGAGGAAGCAGCCTTCTTGCTGAGCAGAGAGCCTGATGCGGGCCTCGATCGCAGGACCCTGAGGTGGTGACCTGAGCTGAAGGCAGAGGCTTTAACCCACTGAGCCACCCAGGCGCCCTGAGAGCCATTTTTAAATGAAGATCGCTGTGTAGCATCTCACTGTCACTGTCACTTTGTCAAGTTCATTATGCCAAATTTGACTTCACCAATCCCAGTTTTTGAAGTTTTTCCAAGATTTTTTATTTGAGGGAGAGAGAGTGAGCAAGTGTGCGAGGTGGAGGAGGGGCAGAGGGTGAAGAAAAGAATTGAGAATCTCAAGCAGATTCCCTGCTGGGCATGGAGCCGGACAGCGGGCTCGGCCTCACGACCCTGAGATCATGACCTGAGCCAAAATCAAGAGTTGGACATTAAACCGACTGAGCCACCTAGGCCCCCATCCCTGTTTGTTTTTGTATCTTATGTATATTATGTATGTATCATCACAATCATACCTAATCAGTCTTTCTGTATTTGTATCATAGACAAGATTTAGAAGTCCCTAGAGTGCTTGGAAGAGAACATACATATGTTTTTTGCTTTTACTCCTCCTTTTTTTTTGGTGTCTACTTTATAATCCACTTACCAAAACACTAGTTTTTTTGTGTTTTTTTAAAAGATTTTATTTATTTATTTGACAGAGAGAGATCACAAATAGGCAGAGAGGCAGGCAAAGAGGGGGAAGCAGGCTCCCCACTGAGCAGAGAGCCCGACATGGGACTCAATCCCAGGACCCTGAGATCGTGACCTGAGCCGAAGGCAGAGGCTCAACCCTCTGAGCCACCCAAGCACCCCCAAAACAATAGCTTCACATTATATCTTATGAAGTTAGAAATCTTTGAGTTATTACTGATTACTCCTTTTCCTTCCTACACCCATCTCTATCCAAATACACAAAATTAAAATTAAAATTAGCTCTATCCAAATACATGAAATCCATCTACTTCACTCTCGACGGTCTTGTACTTTGAATTCCTGCGTGTTTATTTCTTGTGCCTCATAGCTATAGTGGTGTGTTCTCATTCTGTCCAATGCAGAGATCTTTTCTGCTCCCTTTCCAGAGGAAAGAAGAACTGTGTCTTATCCTCTTTTAAGTCCATTTCTATCTCCCAAGTGTTGAACAGAGAATAGGTGCCTCCTAAATATGTATGATTGATTTCTTTGTCTCACTTGTAGCCTGACCCTCAGCAGTCTTAAAACAAGAACTAAGGAAGATGGAAGGACATAGAAAGATTGCAAGTTGATCCAGATACCTTTGGGGCTATGGGAACAAAGGTTGCAGCACGAGTGTTAGGAGCCAGCTCTCGAGTCCTAGGTCTGCAGGCTGAATCAAATAGCCTCATAGAAGAGTAGGTGCCACAAGTTGCTTATACTGGCTAGGAAATTTGGTTTGACTTTGGCTGTCTTTACACCATAGGTATTTCTCCCTCCAAGCCACACATCCTCTTGGATTTGATGATGTCGTGCGATTAGAAATTGAATCCAATATCTGCAGGGAAGGTGGGCCACTCCCCAACTGTTTCACAACTCCATTACGTCAGGCCTGGACAACCATGGAGAAGGTGACCAAGAACTTCAAAAATATTAGACTGCAACAAGTTTTTACTGGTGAAGCCCAGAAGACATAGCACAGGGAAAAACCAGATGTAGCAAAACTGGAAAATAGAAGCAGTGGAGTATGGTGATTAAGAGCAGAGGCTTTGAGTCTGACTTGGTATATATTAATTTAGCTTTACAGGCTGAGTGACCTCAGGCTCTTACTGAAATTCTTTAATGCCATTTTCTGCATCTAAAATGTAGATAATATGGATGCTTACCTAGAACTTATTTTAAGGAGAGAAATGAGATAAGGTAAGATAAGTTCTTACTATTAGTATTGCGTCCGACACATAGTAAGCATTCAGAAATGTTAAAGGCTGTTATTACTGCTGTTACTATTAAATTTTCAAAAATAATTAGATAGCAGTATTGGGCAAAGTTAGTTTAAAATGATCCAAACATTTCATCAGTATCTATCAGTGGGGTTTGAATACATGTTTTGTACATTGTAACTTGTGGGGTATCACTAATAGCTTAGTAATAATGAGGTGTAGAATTTGTGACTTATTTATTTTTCTAATGAACTAGGGCAAATTTTACCAGGAATTGCACAAAGCCCAGGATGAGTCCATGAGGTTATGTTGCTTATATATGTGATGTGTATCTAGGTGGAAAAGGATTAAGTGGGCACTGTTCAATAATACCACACATAAAAACTGAATTCAGGAACATGGAAGAGTTACAAATAAAAGTCAAAGCATTAAAAAGCTGATGGTAAACTGAATAGAGTATTGGCTATTGCCCAGGGATGAAAATTTTTTTGTGATTAAAATTAAATCTTTCTGATCTCAAAGGAAAAGTTCCATATCTGTATCATACAAAGAATGTAAACTTTCTGGATAAAAAAGAAAATTAAAATACAGAGAAAAATAATGTGAAAATATTTCTTATAAAATGTGTATATATAAAGAACTTGTACTGTTTTTAAGAGTACTGTCAAATAAATGAGAAAAAGACGTGGATGATTTGTTCATCAGTCCTTCAAGAATTTTTTTGTTAGGTATTAGTGTTTCAGTGGTAAATAGAAGAAACATGGTTTCTGCCCTCCTGCAGTTCTGTCTATAATGAAGGCACACGTTAAACACAGACTGTTAACGGTCATGGGCCAACTGCTGTGAAGGAAAAGTTGGTAATAGAAAATGCCAGTAATTAACATGGGAACTTAATCAGCATCATTAATGATTTTAAATGTAAATAAAAACATCCATGTATCATTAGGCACTTACTTAACAATGATTTGGAAAAATACAATCCAGTGTTGGAAAGCCTATGTCAAAGCAGATACCTTGATATATTGCCCCTGATACAAATTGACAACATCCTTCTGAAGAGTAAGTTGGCCATATATATCAAAGCTAAAAATTCAATATATACATAAAGACTTTAAGGTTTATAACCAGAAAAATCTATTCCAGATTAGATTCACTTCCTGCGTGTTTTCTGGTCACTATGAAGTCTAAATATCAAGTCTATGTAATAGTCTTATGGCAAACTTTTGCGGGGGCGGGGACACCTATAAATTGTACACATAACTTTAGTCACAATGTAAATTGTATACCCAAAGGGGTAATACTTGGAGTGTAACAAGGAAAAGCAAAGTCCTTTGTGCTAGCTGATAGAATTGTGCATAACATATTGTTTTCAGAACAAGGTTCAGTTGTATTTGAATTCACCTTTAAAATAATGCTTGTCCTCTCTTTCAGGTCTTTTTGCCTGGCTTTTTGTCCAGCAATCTTTATTATAAGTATTTGAATGATCTCATCCATTCAGTTCGAGGAGATGAATTTCTGGGAGGAAATGTTTCCCTGACTTCTCACAGCGCTGTCGGCCCCCCTGATGACTCTCACCCAGGTGGTCCTGACAGTTCAGCTTCTCAGGTATTCATCAGTTAGCCTCTGCCGGTCGGAAGAAAGGTGTACAGTACAGATCCTTTCCTTCAAATTCCAGTAGCAGATTCTGTTTGGAAGTTTTTGTTGTAGAAGAAACAAAGAAGAAAATAAAATTAGCCTACTTACTGTATGTTTTAATAAAAATATCTGTAGTGACTAACAGTATGTTATATTATAAGGTATTGTGCTGTTTCATTCAGACCGTTATTCTGCCTGACACTCCAGCTGTTGCTTTCAATAATCAAATAACACGACATGCATTTATAGCCTCTGAAGAGCTCTTTATGGAATTATTTGGGAAATTTTAGTAATTACATTTAAGATGCTTTTTTATAGAATAATTCTTTTTCTTTTTTTAAGATTTATTTCTTTATTTTGGGCGCCTGGGTGGCTCAGTGGGTTGAGCTTCTGCCGTCGGCTCAGGTCATGATCTCAGGGTCCTGGGATCAAGGCCCTCATCGGGCTCTTTGCTCAGCCGGGAGCCTGCTTTCTCCTCTCTCTCTGCCTGCCTCTCTGCCTTCTTGTGATCTCTGTCTGTCAAATAAGTAAATAAAATCTTTTATTTAAAAAATTATTTATTTATTTTAGAGAGAGAGTGCATGTGAGCATGAGCAGGAGGGACTGAGAAGGAGAGAGAACCCCAAGCAGACTCCACAGTGAGCGGAGCAGGCTTGATCTCACTTCCCTGAGATCACGACCTGAGCTGAAACCAAGTCGGGTGTAACCAACTGTGCCACCCAGGCACCCCTAGAATAATTCTTAGCAATTACTTCTTAATATTTTATTTCACCGAAGAGTTTTGGTTTCGTTTTGAACTGTATTGCCATTGTACATTTCCTTAATTTTTTTTGTTTTTTTGGAGTGCTTTCATGTATCAAACCTCATCTGATTCTCCCCCAGATTGGGTGAAATGGGTTGTCCCCAAGAGAAGAGATCTAGGAAGATATTAAGAAGTTAACTAATTTTATTAAAATCACACAGTAAGTGTAGAGCCAGAACATAGTCCCTGTCTAGTATTCTTCACCATAATGTAACATAATTATTTTCTCATCACACTGTTGATGCATGAATAACACTTCAGATTTTTTGACAGAGGGCTTGGATAAATATTCTTAATTTCTATGACAGTACTCTTTTGTTACCATCAACAAGGCTGTCCTCAGTATGTTTTCCTCCTATTTAGTTTAGGTAGCAGGTGACCTGCTGAATGCGGTTGCCATTTCGTTTTTTGATACAGGCTAGAATGTTTAGTTGTTTTTAACCACTTAAAAGGTCTAGGTGCTGACCTTAAAATATACTTTTACATTTTTGGTTGAAGTGTAGTATATATACAGAAAACTCTACATATCATAACTATATGTAGCTTGAAGAATTTTCATAAACAGACTTGATCGTGAATCTAGCATCCAGATTAGGAGACATAATGTTATCAGTTTGTCATAAACCCTCTTGTGCCCTTTTCTAGTCACTGTCCTCCCTGCCAGAATAGCTACTGATTCTGGCAGGGAGGACAGTGATTTTTGATGGCATAGGTTAGTGTTACCTATTCAGTTATATAATTGAAACCATTTTGTATGCACTCTGTTTTTTTTTCTTCTTTTGGTACATCTTTATTGAGATATAATTCACATACCATACAGTTCACCCATTTATGTTGTATTATTTAGTGGTTTTCGTATATTCATGGAGTTGCTTAACTGTCACCAAAGCCAATTTAAAAAGTTTTTCATCTAAGAAACCCTGTGTCCTTTAACTAATACTGTCCAAATCCTCCAATTCTTCCAGCCCTAGGCTGCTACTAATCTGTTTTGTCTCTATAGATTTGCCTCTTCTGAACATTTCATATAATTGGAACCATATGATGTGTGGTCTTTTGCGACAGGTGTCTTTCATTTAGCGTGCTGTTTTCAAGGCTCATCTGTGTTTATCATGTATCAGAACTTCCTTTTTTGTTGTTTGTTTTTTTTTAATTATTCATTTATTAGACAGCATGAGCCAAGGGGAGGGACAGAGGGAGAAGCAGGCTCCCTGCTGAGCAGGGAACCCAACACTAGACCCGGTCCCGGGATCCTGAGATCATGACCCTGAACCCAAATCAACCAACACTCAACTGACTGAGCCACCCAGGCACCCCAGAACTTTATTCCTTTTTATGGTCAAATAATATTCCATCATGCACACACACCACATTTTGTTTATCCATCAACTGATGGACATTTGGGTTGTTTCTGTCTTTTGGTTATTATGAATAATGTTGCTGTACAAGTTTTAGTGTGGATATAGGTTTTCATTTCTCTGATATATATACCTAGAAGTAGAATTGTTAGCTCAAGTGATAACTGTTTAACTCTGTCTTAATTACTTTTGCTTGGGTAATAAATTTTGAAATCAGGAAGAAAGTGAGAGAGTCTTCCAACTTGGTTCTTTTTTTTCAAGATTGTTTTGACTATTTGAGGTCCCTTGAGTTTTCAAATGCATTTAAGGATCAATTTGTCAACTTCTAAGAAGACTCAAGCCAGAATTCCGATAGGGAGTGCATTGGTTCCATAGATGAATTTGGGATGAATTGCCATCTTAGCAATATTAAATATTCTGACCCATGAACATAGGATACCTTTCATTTATTCAGATCTTCTTTAATATCTTCCAATAACATTTTGTAGTCTTCAAGTATCAGTTTTGTATTTAAGTTTCTTCTAAATATTTTATTCTTTTTGTTATTAAAGGAAATATTTTTTATACTCATATTTTCATTGTAAGTGTATATTTAAGATTGAGGTAAAATTCACCTAACATAGTTAACTATTATGAAGTGTCTAATTCAGTGACATTTAGTATATTCACAGTGTTGTGCAACCATTACCACTGTCTGGTTCTAGACCTTTTCATCTCCCCAAATGGAAACCTTGCAGATGGAACATTAAGCAGTCATTCCCCACGCCCACCTATCTTCTTTGAAGAGTTTTAGGCCTTTGATCCATTTTGAGTTAGTTTTTCATGTTGTGTGAGCTAAGGGCCAACTTTATTTTTTTGCATGTGGATATCTAGTTGTCCCAGAACCATCTGTTGACAGAACTGTTCTTTTTTTTTTTTTTTTAAAGATTTTATTTTATTTATTTGACAGAGGGAACACAAGCAAGGTGAGTGAGAGAGGGAGAAGCAGGCTTCCCGCTGAGCAGGGAGCCCGATGTGGGACTCGATCCCGGGTCTCCAGGATCATGACCTGAGCCGAAGACAGTCGCTTAACCAACTGAGCCACCCAGGCGCTCCCAGAACTGTTCTTTTATCATTGAACAAAATGATATTATTCTTTGTTCTATTATCTTTGTCAAAAATCATTTGACCTTGGGGCACCTGGGTGGCTAAGTCAGTTAAGCGTCTGTTTTCAGCTCAGGTCATGATCCTGGAGTCCTGGGATCGAGCCCCACATCAGGCTCCCTGCTCAATGGGGAGCCTGCTTCTCCTCTCCCCCTGCTTGTGTTCTCTCTCTAGCTGTGTTTCTATCTGTCAGATAAATAAAATCTTTTTTTTTTTTTAAGATTTTTATTTATTTATTTGACAGAGAGAAACACAGCCAGAGAGGGAACACAAGCAGGGGGTGTGAGAGAGGGAGAAGCAGGCTTCCTGCCGAGCAGGGAGCCCGATGTGGGACTCGATCCCGGGTCTCCGGGATCATGACCTGAGCCGAAGGCAGTCGCTCAACCAACTGAGCCACCCAGGCGCGCCCCGATAAATAAAATCTTTAAAAAAAAAATCATTTGACTTTAGATGTACAGATTTATTTCTGGGCTCTCAGTTCTATTACATTGATCTACATGCGTCTTATGCCAGTGCTATATTATTTTGATTACTATAGCTTTGCAAGTTTTGAAATCAGGATCTGTGTGTCCTCCAACTTTGTTTTTTTTTTTTTTCAACTGTAAGATTATTTTGGATATTGCAGGTCCCTTGCAATTTCATATGAATTTTAGGGTTGAGTTTACATTGAATCTGTAGATTCCTTTGGATGTATTGCCATTTTAATAATATTAAGTCTTTTTCCAGTCCATGAACATGGGATGTCATCCCATTTATTTAAGCTGTCTTTAATTTCTTTCATCATTGTTTTGTGGTTCCTAGTGTACAAGTCTTGTATCTCCTTGGGTCATTTTTTTCCTGTATATTTTATTGTTTTTGATGCTGTTATAAATAGAATTATTTTCTTAATTTCATTTTCTTATTCTTCATTGGTAATGCATAGAAATAAACTTTTTGTGTTGATCTTGTACCTATAACTTTACTAAATTCACTAACCTTAATAGTTTTTTTTTTTTTGTGGGTACTTTTTCTTGAGAGAGAAAGAGTGAGTGAGAGAGTGAGGACAAACCGCGGGGAGAGGCAGAAGGAGAAGCAGACTTCCCCACTGAGCAAGGAGCCCAAGGCGTGACCCAATCTGAGACAAAGGCAGATGATTATGAGCCACCCAGGCACCTTGGTGTCTCTTTCTTTTTAATTATTTACCCTTCTTGGCACATAAAGAGAACCCTTCCCCTACACTATAGAGTGTTTTCTATAGGTGTCTGTTCAATTTTTATTTTATTAATTTAACCTATACCTTAGTCATGGGTATTAAGCATGTTCCCATTTTTTGTTATTTTGAACAATGCTACAGTGAATAATAATCTTGTATATTAGTCATTTTGTGGAACTGAGTCTGTCTGTAATTGAATTTTTAGAGGTGGAATATCTGTGAAAACCCATGGCTCTGGTATTTCATAGAAATACCAATTCTGATGTGCTTTTTTTGTGGGATGAGGAGTGGGAGATGACATGATGGAAGGGAACTTACTACACTCATCTAGCTGGTCATTTTAGAAGGTTTTCTTTAGCTTCTCCGTTGTTACTTGGCCTCACTGAAAAGCAAAAGTGTTCGTGTTTATTTGTAAAAGTTAGCTAAGCTGTATATGTCTGGGTGGGTGGGAGTCTTGCACACTTGGGAATGTAATGCCTGTGAAGCTGGCACATTTGTTGGAATTTAGATCATTAAGAAAACAGATTTGGCATTAAATGCATATGTTTGTACATTGTAATACTGTGCTTTCCTCCTGTAGTTGTATTTTGTTGTACATTTTAGAATCTTTGCTGTTTAGCATCTCCATAATGATGAAGTTGAATGAGAATGACATGTATTTCACATACTGAAGATTTTGTACAAATCTGTCGTAATCCAACCTAGGACTGTTTGATTCTCAAATAACTATTAATTTCACAATTTCTGTTGTAGTCCAATATGAAAAAAGCCAGTGTTAAAATTCTGAAAAATTTTGATGAAGCGATAATTGTGGATGCCGCAAGTCTGGATCCAGAATCTTTGTATCAGCGGACATACGCCGGGTAAGTTTAACTGGTATCGAGAATTTTTACAAGTTTACTGAATTTTCCATCTTTTATTTTTTTATTTAAAATTTAAAAGTTGTTTCTAATCTACTGTTATATTTTTACATATAGTAGACCACAGTTAAGGGTAGAGGCTCACGAGCGACTTCCTTGGTTTTAGTCTTGGCTCAGTCACTTATTGGCAAACTACGTAACTTCTGTGTCTCAGTTTTTTCATCTCTTCTTCATTGGGTTGTTTATGGGATTAAATGAGGTGCATGAAAAGCATTCAGAACCATACCAGGTATCTAGTAAACACTCCATAAATATTAACCATCATCATTCCACCACACTAGACAAGGTTGATGAGTATCATGTTTATATGATACGTTTTAGGCTATATCGCTTCCCATATTTCATTTGGTTCATATGTTAGCATTTCAAAGTCTCTATCTTAAAACTAAAGATAAAACTAAAGCATCATTTATTCTGGACTGTATAACTGATACTTGAAAAATGGAATGAAATTATTTCTGTATTTAAGAATTGGCGTTTATTTTATCCTATAACAAAAAGACATCAGTTCATAGCATATGCCACTTACCAACCTTTACCACGGATTAGATCATAAAATTACTTCCTCTTTCCTAAAACGTGGCTTGATGAGCCTATTAACCTGTGTAAATTCTCAATTACCCTACCCCAGCCCCAATCCCATCCCCAGTCCTGGCAACACCATGAAAAAGGGATTTCAGCATGTTTAATTGATTTTATCAGAAAGTAACTGTGACACTTGGGAGACCAAGGAATCCTGGAAAGCACTCAAAAGTAAATAAAGGACTCTTGACTACATTGTCTTCAAAGCGCACACTGTAGCTGAGTCAGTGTTACAATCTTTAACTCGTCTTTCAGAAATGGTGGACAGTAAACCTACAGGATTTAATTAGCAAAGATTATATTAGGGAATGGCTGGTTCATTTACTTACAGCCTTACTTAAGACAGACTGTTGGGGCGCCTATATGGCTAAGTCAGTTGAGCAGCTGCCTTGGCTCAGATGGTGATCCCAGGGTCCTGGGATAGAGCCCCGAGTTAAGCTCCTTGCTCAGTGGGGAGCCTGCTTCTGCCTCTGTCTCTGCTATTCCCCCTGCTTGTGTTCTCTCTCTCTCTCTCTGGGTCAAATAAACAAAATCTAAAAAAAATAATAAAAATAAGACAGTCTATCAATTGCAAGATGTTTTACTTAAGTTTTTTGTAAAATAAATACATTTTAACAGATAATATATAAAATGGGTCAGAAATAGAGAAATAATGACTTTTCTTCATCGTTAAAGATAGTTTTCTGTGTTTGTTTTAACTTTATGGTTTTGGCATCTTCCTGAAATTTTTCTCAAAGCAGACAAATTTGTATCTATTGGTGTATTGCAACCACATGTGAAATGATGACTTACTAGGAATAATAGCTGTAAAGTGAGACTCACTGTGCCCAAAGTGAAATAATACCTTGGCATCACAGAGTTTCTTTCTTTCTTTTTCTTTCTTTCTTTCTTTCTTTTTCTTTCTTTCTTTCTTTTTCTTTCTTTCTTTCTTTCTTTTTTTTACCTTTTAATTACAAATAACATTAATCTCTTAAAAAGTTAAAGTGATAGGGGCGCCTGGGTGGCTCAGTGGGTTAAGCCATTGCCTTAAGCTCAGGTCATGATCCCAGAGTCCAGGGTTCAAGCCCCACATCGGGCTCCCTGCTTGGCAGGAAGCCTGCTTCTCCCTCTCTCAGTCGCCCTGCTTGTGTTCCCTCTCTCGCTGTGCTTCTCTCTGTCAAATAAATAAATAAAATCTTTAAAAAAAAAAAAAAGTTAAAGTGATAGATAAGGCTGATGTCCCCTGTGGTCTCACACCACTGCTCATTCTCTCTCCTTCCTACTCAGGATAATCACTGTTAACGTTATGGTATGTATTTTTGTTTGCTTATTTTTATGTAGTTGATATCATACTCTATTTGATATCTTACGCTTTTATTCACAGTGAGTTTTGGAGATTTTTCTTTGTAAATTTATACAGATTTACCTCATTTTAACTATGTTGTAGTATTCTATATATAATAATTATAGCTTATAGTGGCCACTATTTGGCCCTTTTGGTATTGATGAGCATTTAAGTTGTTCGCAATTTTTCACTGTTATACACAGAATAGCAAAAGATTTCCTTTTATTTACTTCCTTATACCAAGAAGCAGATTTTAAATTTTAATAGATCTTATCAATTTACCTTTAAAAGTATGTATATTTTGCATTCTTATGCTCCATTAATAAAAATACTAATTTTCCCCACATCTTACTGACATTAAATAACATCAAATGTTTGATTTTTTTTTTTAACCTATCTGGACTGCTGCTTCTGAGATTAAGCTTCTTTTAACATTTTGTTGGTTGTTCAGGTTTTTCTTCTATGAATTGACCGTTCATCTCCTTTTTATGTTTTTCTCTTGGATGACTTTTTTTTTTAAGATTTTATTTATTTATTTATTTGACAGAGCAGAGAGATCACAAGTAGGCAGAGAGAGAGAGGAGGAAGCAGGCTCCCTGTTGAGCAGAGAGCCTGATGTGGGCCTTGATCCCGGGACCCTGAGATCATGACCTGAGCTGAAGACAGAGGCTTTAACACACTGAGCCACCCAGAAATCTTGCATGATTTCTTAGTGACTTGTTGGAATTACGTATTTTTTTCCCTTTTTAAATGTTATTTTATTTTGTATGTTTTTTTAATACTCATTATTGATTAGTAATATCTGCTAAATAAGGTCTTTCACTGTGTTCTTTACCTTTTAACTTTGTTTTATACTGTTATAGCTTTATAGTATGTATAATCATTATATATAATTACCCCAACTTTGTAATATACATTTTGATCTAGGGCAGCTTCCTACCTTTTTATCTCTTTTACAAAATTTTTTTGGCTATTCTTACGTCATTTCTCTTTATAAATTTTAGAATTGTGAGCAGTCTCTTCACCCATCATGTTTCATAAGCCCTTCTGGGATTTTGAGTATAATTATATTGAATTAAAGATGATTTTGCTTTCTTTGGGGTATGGTTCTATTTGAAATAAGCCTTGCTTTGAGTAACATGAGCTAGCTATAAATTTTTTTTTCATTTTCTCTTTTCTTATTTAAAATTGATTGTTAGAAATTATGTTCTTTCTGTACTTATTTAGGAAGATGACATTTGGAAGAGTAAGTGACTTGGGGCAGTTCATCCGAGAATCCGAGCCTGAACCTGATGTAAAGAAATCAAAAGGTTTGTGGTGTCTTATACTCTGTGTTAAGCCTTCACTCATTTAGTCATTGACTGTAATTGAAGGGTCATTTAAGATTTAAAGTTTATTTTATGAAATAACTGCCTTATCTCTCCTCACTTGTGTTTATATCACAGCTGAGTCCAAGGACTATGTGTAGTTGCGTCTCCCTGAATGAAAGTTCATGAACTTATTTTACCATTATAGAAGGCACATTTTTATGAAAGAATGTTTGTCACCTTTCTGTTAAAGATGGTGAATACCCAGTCCAGGTTGGACATAAATGTTTATCTTGAGACTCTTTTTAGTATATTAAATTTTCTCAAATTTGCTGAAAGTTATTATAAAATATTTGTGGAAAATATTAATAGGTTGAAATTCAAATCCTTTGTTTAATCAGCAGGAGAGTGCTCAGTCAACTGCAGGAGTTAAACATAGTTGTTGATAAGAACATTATTTGTGAGTGATTTCAACTTCCAAACAATTGGTCTACACAGGAAGATTTTGGAAACCATTGTAGATCCATTCACTTGGGATCTAGAAAATTTTTCAGTGTGATTGGATTGACAATATTGTCGAGTAGAAGATACTAACTTTCGTAAGAAGAAAATGCTCCAGGGGTGCCTGGGCAGCTCAGTTAAGCATCTGCCTTCAGCTCAGGTCATGATCTCAGGGTCCGGGCATCAAGCCTCATGTTAAGGTTCCTGCTTAGTGAGGAATCTGTTTCTCCCTCTCCTGTCCCTCCCTCCCCGCACTTGTGTGCACAGGCATGCTCCCTCTCTCTCAAATAAATAAAATCTTTTTAAAATGTTTTAAAAAAGAAAAAATTTTCTATTTTGATAAGTGTGTTTAAAATTAAGAGCATTTTTTATCTTCCTATTAAATTTAATAGGACTACATTCCTATTACGTGTATTTTAAAAAAAAAAAATTTTTTTTTAAAGTAAATTCTACATGGGCTCAAACTCAAAACCCCAGGAGATCAAGAGTCATGTACTCCTCTACTCACTGAGCCAGGCAGGCACCCCATATTATGTTTATTTTCGTAATGCAGCTATTGTTTGAGTAATGAATCACACCACTTTATGTTGATGAGCAGTCTACTTCTGGGTCAGATATACATTGATAGAGTAAGCAAAAAATGCAATAATTGTTGAGCTAATTTATATCAAAAAAAGGACCTGTTATCTATTTCACCTTGTTAGTTTATTTAAATAATTGATTTTATTTCCTGTTTTTGCCAAAGGAGTCTGAAGTATATGGTCAGGAAAAGTTTAAAGACTGAAAGATGAAAAAAAAAAAAGACTGAAAGATGTCTGTACAGTTCATTCAGTAAATAATTTTTTTTAAAGATTTTATTTATTTATTTGACAGACACAGCAAGAGAAGGAACACAAGCAGAGGGAGTGGGAGAGGGAGAATCAGGCTTCCCGTCGAGCAGGGAATCTGATATATATATATAATACATAATATATAATATACATATAATATTTATATATATATAAATCAAGAAATACAGTTAATAGCTAAAGATATACAAGAAACCTTTTTCCCCCAAACACAATCTCTGCTCTTTCTGTTTATTTAGTCTCTTCATGTTATTCATATATCATTCTAAAATATGACTGCCTGCTCTGTACATCTACAGTTCTAGATTCTGAGAAGAAAAGGAAATTTCCAGCCCTTGTAGAGCTCACATTATAGTGGAAGAGACAGTAAATGGATAAATACTGTATGTGTGTGTGTGTATACATATATAAACATAAGAATAATGGGGAGTTTTGGGGGTTTTTTGGTTGTTTTTTCTTTAAAGATTTTATTTATTTATTTGACAGAGAGACACTGCTAGGGAGGGAACACAAGCGGGGGAGTGGGAAAGGAAGAAGAAAGCTTCCCGCCCAGTGGGGAGCCAAATGCAGGGCTCGATCCCAGGACTCCGGGATCATGACCTGAGCCAAAGGCAGACATTTAATGACTGAGCCCCCCAGGCGCCCTTTTTTTTTTTTTTTTTAAGATTTTATTTATTTGACAGAAAAAGCACAAGCAGGGGGAGTGGCAGGCAGAGGGAGAGGGAGAGGGAGGGAACCTGATGTGGGATTCGATCCCAGGACCCCGGCATCATGAGCTGAGCCGAAGGCAGTCACTTAACCAACTGAGCCACCCAGGTGCGCCAGGGGAGTTCTCTCTTAAAAGTGGTTGTCAAGAGCGCCTGGGTGGCTCAGGACATGATCTCAGAGTCGGGAGTTCTCTCTCTCCCTCTCCCCGCTTCCCGCCTGCTCGCATTCCTAAAATAAATAAACACATTAAAATCTTTCAAAGAAAAAAAGGTAAAAGTGGTTGACTGGAGAAACACTGAGTGGCTCAGTCATTTAAGCATCTGACTCTTGATCTCAGCTCAAGTTTCGTTTCGATCTCAGGGTCATGTGTTCAAGCCCTGCATTGAGCTTCATGCTGGGCCTGAAGCCTACTTTAAAAAAAAAAAAAAAAAGGAAGAAAGAAAAAGTAGTTTTCAGGAAAGGTCTCCATTGAGGAAGTTGCATTTTGAGTAGAGACCTGAGCAAAATGAGGGAGTAAGCCCTGGCAGGATCTACAGAAAGGAGTTCTTGGCAGAAGGAACAAGACAAGTCCTGAAGACTAAGAGCCCAGCATGATCAAGCAGCAGCAAGACCAGTGTGGATAAAGAGGAGGGAGCAGAGAGATGAGCAGAGGAGGCGAGTGGGGTTCAGACTGTTCTCACAGACCATGGTAGGAAGTTGAAAGTGTTGGAAGTTGAAGCAAAGGAGTCCCAGGATGTGACTGATGTTTTAAAGGTGCGGCTTTGGTGGCTGTTTGGACAACAGAATGTAGGGGTTTGAGAGGAGAAGGAGGGAACCAACATTCTTGCCATGGTCTAAGGAAAGGATCATGATGGTGGTTGTGATTTAGGTCATGGAAGAATGGTCAGAAAGTTGTGTTTGAAGGTGGAGGCAACAGGATTATATATCCACCAGCAAGCTCATCCATCAAGTTACTTGCATTATTAATATAATTGAGACATTCCTACATAAAGTAATTAATAGTAATTTCTGCAGTTTGAGTAAATGCATGCATATATCGCAGTGCTTCCTTTAGCTGTCCATACATGTCTTTAAATCATGTATTCTTGTGGTAAGTAAATGACCTAATGTAGGATCCAGCAGATTTGATTCATTTACTCAGAATACTGGAGACAGTGGTATATGCTAAAGATACAAATAGGAAGGTAAACTCAAGAGTTTATTTTAATCTAGCTTAGTCCCTCTTTTATGACCCTGACTTGGCAAACCTAACATGCTAGTTATTCTATAAAATGCCCAGTCTTCTGGATTTTCCTGGGGTTGTACTACTCAGCTTATTCCTTTCTTACCTGTGTTTCTTAGAAGCTGGGATTTGTACCTAATGTCTTGAAGATGATATTTTTAGAAGAATATATATATTTCCTGGAAGGATACACAAAGCATGTAACATAGTTGAAGGATGAGAAGAGAAAGATGCCTTCTGCATTTCATTATACCCTTTTCCTCTACTTTTTGAATTTTCTTATCCTGCCTGCTTTACTGCTTAATTACCCATCTATCTCTTCTCCTGTAGCTTTGGATCATCTCTTTGCTGTGACCTTTGATGTTCCCTGCCTGCCTCTACAACTGTGCCTTGAACCACTCTATTCATGGACTAATATCTTATTGGAATCTCATTATTTTTTGAGGTCCTTTCTCTATTAGGGCCTCTCCATGTGCCATTCTCCCTGCCATGGCTTTCCTGAGCTCTTTCTCATGGCTAGTATTCTCCCTTTGGAGAGGACTTCCCAGCCCACACGACCTCAATGCATCTGTACTGCTAACATACCACTTCTTTATTTTCTTACCACTGTCTGATGTTATCTTACTAATTTATTTGCATACTTGTTACAGTCTGTTTCTTTTCCATGAGTGTAATATCACCTCTCTGAGAGCAGGGATTTTTGTGTATCTTATTTGGCACTCTATGCCCTGATTCTAAAATTATACCTATCACACAATAGGCATTCATTAAATACTTGCTTATTTAATTAATTAATCTAGAGGAATTTCTGCAGAGATTATCTAGGTGGAAAGATTGTGGATCCTATTTATTTAAGAAAAGTGTTATTTTTTTTTTAAGGATTTTTTTTTTTAAATTTATTTGACAGAAACACAGCCAGAGAGGGAACACAAGCAGGGGGAGTGAGAGAGGGAGAAGCAGGCTTCCCGCCGAGCAGGGAGCCCGATGTGGGACTCGATCCCGGGTCTCGGGGATCATGACCTGAGCCAAAGGCAGTCGCTTAACCAACTGAGCCACCCACGCGCCCCGAAAAGTGTTATTTTTTAAACCAACACAGACACTCAGTTTTCTTATCCAGATTACTTCATTATTCTGAGGATACTCCTAGAACCCTACTCCCAAGTATTCTCAGACCCCAAGTAATGGAGATTTCTTAGCAAATGAAGCAGTTGAGGATCCGGGAAATAATAACTTGTTAGGAATCACAGAGCAGATTAATAGCGATCTGGGGGCTCTGTCTCAGAATACTGTTGTGACAGTTCAGCTCTGCTTTCTCTCCTTCCTTGCTGAGGATAGCTGTTAAGAATGTTCATCATTGGGTGCCTGGGTGGCTCAGTGGGTTAAAGCCTCTGCCTTCAACTCAGGTCATGATCTCAGGGTCCTGGAATCTAGGCCCACATTGAACTCTGCTCGGCGGGGAGCCTGCTTCCTCCTCTCCCTCTACCTGCTTCTCTGCCTACTTGTGATCTTTCTCTCTGTCAAATAAATAAATAAAATCTTAAAAAAGAAAAAAAAGAATGTTCATCATTTACTAGCCTATAGTTTCAATTTGGGTTTTTATATACTGATAGAGCACAGAGGAAAGAGTTGAGTTTTGAGAAGGGTGTATCTCAGAGGTTTCTCAAAGTATGAGAACTTTGCTTTCAGGGCAAGTAAAATACATAAACAGGAACATAAGCAGGGAGGGTGAGAGAGGGAGAAGCAGGCTTCCTGCTTAGCAGAGAGCCTGATGCGGGGCTCGATCCCAGGACTCTGGAACCTGAGCTGAAAGGCAGATGCTTAAGGACCGAGCCATCCAGGTGCCCCTGGATTGAGGTGGGTTTTTTTTGTTTTTTTTTTTCTTAAAGATTTTATTTATTTGACAGAGAGAAACCCAGCCAGAGAGGGAACACAAGCAGGGGGAATGAGAGAGGGAGAAGCAGGCTTCCTGCCGAGCAGGAAGCTCAATGTGGGACTTGATCCCCGGTCTCCGGGATCATGACCTGAGCCGAAGGCAGTCGCCTAACCAACTGAGCCACCCAGGCACCCCTGGATTGAGTTTTTTTAACATGGGTTCTTCGGGTGAAAATTTATGAGGTGAAATTTTTTTTTTTTTAAGATTTTATTTATTTGACAGAGAGAAACACAGCCAGAGAGGGTACACAAGCAGGGAGAGTGAGAGAGGGAGAAGCAGGCTTCCTGCCCAGCAGGGAGACCGATGCGGGACTCGATCCCGGGTTTCCAGGATCATGACCTGAGCCGAAGGCAGTCACTTAACCAACTGAGCCACCCAGGTGCCCCTAAATTTTTAATAAAAGATTAAATTAATGTCTGAGATAGAGTAATGTTGGAGATAGAGGATATAAGAACAAGAGTAGGATACAGACATGCTCAGTTTGGAAAACATTAAGTTTGCGACACCTTAGGACAATTTGTAAGTATGAATTTAACACCCAAGGACAAGTTTTTTTGATTATTTGCATTTTGAAGGAAGTTAAAGTCTCAAGAGGGGATGAGATACCCCAAAGAAAATACGTTGAAAATATGTTGAAGGAGAAAAGAAAGCTGGGAATGGGGTCCTGAAGAAGTTCTATATTAAAGGATGAGGGAACACACAGAAAGGAGTCAAACATGTGGGTATTTAAAAAAGAACCAAGAGAGGAGAGAGTGAGCATTAAGCAAGTAGGAGACTGTCAACAGTGTGACTCTTTGGGTGAGCCTGAAGAGGGAGCCGCAGCTGGGCAATTCCAACAGCCGTTTGCAACTTTAGGTGGAGCATGTAATGTGGTCCCTGTTGATGGCTTGGCCATAAAGTTCAACTAGACCAGTATTCAGGCTTTTAGCTAATACTGAAAATTATTAAGGGAATGGATGCAGGTTTTGTACTTTTCACAAATGCTATTTTTAGTTCTAATCCATTCATTGACTTAATCAGGACCTTGCCTGAGAAGTAATCTACCAACCATTTGACTTAAAGCAGAGTTAGGATGGGAGCCTGTTTGTGTTAATGAAGGGATAAGCTATGGATTTAATTCATGGAAAAAGTGACTAGCCTATGTCCTGTGCCTATGTACTAAGAAACCTTAGTACAGATGTGGGTAGGCTTTTGTGTATCTTCTAGGAGACTAAGGTCTGTCATGGCTCAGACACAGCATGGCTATTTAAAACTCTACTCTTACCCAGCTAATGTATACAGACCAGAGATTGAGCATGTAACAGCATAATCTCTACTGGAAGCCCTTTTGTATAGGAGCAGTCTGAAGAGTTTGGATGTAATGCAAGTGGATTGATATCTTCTGATGTATTGCTAGATTCTTATCTAAGACCAAATCCTAGCCAAAGTTTTAATGTTTGCTGAAAATCTAACACTAGATGATGGAGAAGAATAGAAGAAAGAAAAGTCCAAAACTCTGAAATAGCCTCTCAGAAGTCTTTTGAACCATGGTTTTTGCAAGTTAAGTACTTATTAATGGAGATAATCAATTTTGATGAATGGTAATATTCCTTAATGTTTTAGACGAGATTGTACAAAAAAAGAATATCCATTTCTGGAAGTAGCTTTTGAATTAGAGTGTGAAATCTACACTCAGTTTTGGTTTTGTTTACTAGGATCCATGTTCTCACAAGCTATGAAGAAATGGGTGCAAGGAAATACTGACGAGGTAAATTCTACGTTTAATGTGAAGAATTTCCTGTTTATAAAGTGGCACATTGTCTAAGTAAGGTTTTAGGTTTTCTCTTTCTTTAGCTCCCGTGTTTAAGCATCATGGCACATTGCGCCTTTATCCAGGATGTAAAAACAAATGGTAGGCCCTTATTAGCATCTAACAATAGCCTCATGGGGGCAGTGCAGGATCTTTAGTTCAGAGATTCTGGCCCCTGAAAAATATCTGTGCCTTCAAGTTTTCATCAGCCAGTAGGCATCAGTAGAAACAAAAGGCTCAGATGTTTCCTTCGTCACTGTCAGTATTCAGAAGAGGATTACTTTTTGACATTGAGAGATATGAGTGGGGGGAAAAAATTTTTTTTTGTTTTGATCATCTGACATGAAAATAGTCATGATGTTGGGTACCCAGTAGTTGACCGTAGAAGACAGTGCATGAACAACATGTTAATGTAGCATAGCCAGAGGGTGGTCCAGGGCCATTCATACGTGGAATGGAGTGTAAACGTGATATGCAATATACAGTTTGTGTAGGAGCACTGATAATGTAAGTATTGATTTTTCTAATGAATAACCATTATCAATAGTTTGAACTGTTTGGTTCTTGTTTTGTTTTGTTTTTAGGCCCAAGAAGAGCTAGCTTGGAAGATTGCTAAAATGATAGTCAGTGATGTTATGCAACAGGCACAATATGATCAACCTTTAGAGAAGTCTACAAAGGTAAGGATGACTTGTATTCTGATCTAGCCTATACAAAACTGAAAAGGATTAGATTCCACATACATAAAAATAAAAAAAGGATGTAAGGAGAATTTTTTTGTCTTTGAAAGATTAGGTGCTTTAGAAACTGCCCTCTCATTATGAACAACTAGGAAGCTAAATGAAACAACTATTTCCAGATCCCAGACAACAGGCAGTAGAGGTCTGTAATCCTTGAAAGAAGGGTAACATTGACATGATCCTTAGTTCACTGCCCAAAAGCAGTTTCCACAGGGCAGGCAGGGGGAGCCTATCAAAGTCCATAGTGTTGCTGAATTAAAGAGTCAGAAGTCAAAGTTTGGATAGCTCAAGGTGGCTAGAAGTCATAGAGCAAGATACTAGAAAAGGAGCTTCACAGAAAGAAAACTCCAGAGTTTATCTGTTTATGAGCAGTCCCTTGAAGTCCCTGACCAAATACTGATCTATACATGTATTGGGTGAAAATGCCCATGGGGAGGGGGAAAAATACCAGAAATTAGTAGGCTGAGCAATTCCTAAAACATGGGGTTAGGAATAGGTCACATCCCTACTGACCAGTGTGGATAGATCTTATAATGGACAAGACATTGGGTAGTGTCCTCAGAAACATGCCTTACTACTATAGCCCTGGAGTAAAGCACTTAACCAAGCCTAAAAGCAAGTTTTGAAAGGATCAGAATAAAGGTCAACTCTTTAAAGGAACACAATAAAGTTCAGCACGTGACAGTGTAAAAATAACCATGTCTGCCATCCGCTGCATTACTGGGTATGCAGGGAAGCAGAAAAACTTGACCCACAACCTATAGAAATCACACCCTAAAAAAAAATACTGAATACAAAAGAACTCAAGAAAGGAGGGAAAGAGAAGAGAGAATCTTGTGGGACAAATGAAAGACAAATGGCAAGATAGTAGGTTTAAGTGAAATAATATCAATCGCCATGTTAAATGTAAATAGTCTAAGTAGTCTAGTTAAAACAGAGGTTATCTGATTAGGTAGATAATATTAGAACCTACTTAGATGCTATCTGTAAGAAGCCCCTTTAAATATAAAGACATAGGCTAAAAGTCAAAGAATGGGGAAGATAGAGCATGCAGACACTATCAGAACTCATTTGGACTGCCTCTGTTACTACAACCAGAGTAAACTTCAAAACAAGGAATATTACCAGGCAAAAAGAAGGACATTTTATATGATAAAAGGTCAGTTCATCCAGAAGACGTCAAGAATCCTAAATGTGTATGCGTCCAGTAACTGCTTGAAAATGCACAAAACAAAAACTAATAGAACTACAAGGAAAATACACAAATCCGTAATGGATGGTGTCTCAGTAATGGATAGAAAAACACTGTCAAACAGTTTGATCTAAGGGACATTTATAGAACAGTGCATTCAGCAACAGCATTCTTTTGGCCTATACATAGAACATTTATCAAGATACACTGTATTCTGGGCCATAAAACAATTTTTAATTTTAAGGATTGAATCATACAGTCTACTTTCTTACCACAGAGGAATTCAATAAGAAATCAGTTACAGAAGGATATGTGGAAGATCCCCCTAGTATTTGGATATTAAACAGCATACTTTTTAGTCTTCCATTGGTCAAAGAAGAAACCAAAATGGAAGTTAGAAAATATTTTGGACTGAATTAAAATGAAAATACAACAGTATTTGTGGAATACTGCTAAAGCAGTCCTTAGAAGGAAATTTATAGCATTAAATGTTTATATTAGACAAAAAAAGAGTTTTCAGGGTGCCTGGGTGGCTCAGTGGGTTAAAGCCTCTGCCTTCGGCTCAGGTCATGATCTCGGGGTCCTGGGATCGAGGCCCGCATCAGGCTCTCTGCTCGGCGGGGAGCCTGCTTCCTCCTCTCTCTTCCTGCCTGCCTCTCTGCCTACTTGTGATCTCTCTCTGTCAAATAAATAAATAAAATCTTTGTTAAAAAAATAAGAGTTTTCATTCTTCTGTCTTAAACTAGGAAATGAGTAAATTAAACAAAGAAGGGAATATTAAAGATAAAAGTGAAAAGGGGGGGTACTTGGGAGACTTAGTTTAGCATCTAACTCTTGATCTCATTTCAGGATCTCAGGGTCATGAATTCAAGCCCCACATTGGGCTTTAAAAAAAAAAAAAAAAGAAGAAGAAGGAGAAGATGAGTATCAATTACATAGATAATAGAGAAAAATCCAAAGTGGCTCTTTAAATTTTTTATTTTTTATTTTTTTTAAAGGTTTTATTTATTTATTTGACAGAGAGAGAGAGAGATCACAAGCAGGCCAAGAGGCAGGCAAAGATGAGAGGAGGAAGCAGGGTCCCTGCTGAGCAGAGAGCCTGACGCGGGCCTCGATCCCAGGACCCTGAGATCATGACCTGAGCTGAAGTCAGAGGCTTTAACCCACTGAGCCACCCAGGTGCCCCAAAGTGGCTCTTAAAAAAGACCAGTTAAATTCATTAACCTCTAACAAGAGTAACTGAGAGGGGAGAAAAGAAGAGATTAGATATGAATTACCAATACCAGGATTGAAAGAGGAGACATCACTACAGATCCTAGAGTTACTAGAATGATAAAAGTGGAATCTTATGAACAACGTTATGCTAATAAATTCACAGCCTGTGTGAGATGGAGAAATTCCTTGAAATGGATAAATTACCAAAGCTTGCTCAAGAAAAAATAGATAACCTGAATAATACTGTGTCTATTAAATTGAATTTGAGGAGTTAATATCCAAAATATATATGGACTTCAATAGAAGAAATATTTCGAGTTAAAAAATGGGCAAAGGACTTGGAAAGACATTTTCCAAAGACATACAAATGGCCAAAAGGTACATGAAAAGGTGCTTAATATCAAGAATCATTAGGGCAGTGCAAATCATAACCACAGTGAAATGTCACCTCATACCTGTTGGGTTAACTGTTATCAAAAAGACAAGCAATAACAAGTGTTGACAAGGATGTAAGAAAAAGGACCCCCTGTTCAGTGTTGGTGGGAATGTAATTTGGTACAGCCACTATGGAAAACAGTATAAAGATTCATCAAAGAATTAAAAATAGAACTACCATATATATCCAGCAATCCCCCTTCTGGGTATATATTTGAAGAAAGTGAAATTATTACCTCAAAAAGATACCTGTACCCCCTGTTGATGTTCATTGCATACTTTGTGGTAGTCAGGTATTACACAGAAATAACCCAAGTGACACAGTTGAATGCATCAAGAAAATTTAGCCATAAAAAAAATGAAATCCTCCATCTGTGACAGTATGGATGGACCTTGAGGACATTATGCTAAGTGAGATAGGTCAGACATAGAAAGACAAATACTGTGTGATTTCAATCATATGTGGAATCTAAAAAAAGTTAAACTCATAGAAAATAGTATTTGCCAGGGATTGGAGGTTAGGAGAAATGAAGAGATACTGGTCAGAGGATACAAACTTCCAGTTATACAATGGATTAGTTCTGGAGATCTAATGCATAGCATGGTGACTATAGTTAATATTGTATTATATACTTGGAAGTTGCTAATGAAATAGATCTTAAGTATTCTTTTTTTTTAAAGATTTTATTTATTTGACAGACAGAAACAACCAGAGAGGGAACACAAGCAGGGGGAGTGAGAGAGGGAGAAGCAGGCCTCCTGCCGAGCAGGGAGCCCGATGTGGGACTCGATCCTGGGTCTCCGGGATCATGACCTGAGCTGAAGGCAGTCGCCCAACCAACTGAGCCACCCAGGTGCCCCAAGTATTTTTTTTTTTAAGATTTTATTTATATTGACAGAAACACAGCCAGAGAGGGAACACAAGCAGGGGGAGTGAGAGAGGGAGAAGCAGGCTTCCCGACGAGCAGGGAGCCCGATATGGGACTCGATCCCGGGTCTCCGGGATCATGACCTGAGCTGAAGGCAGTTGCTTAACCAACTGAGCCACCCAGGCGCCCCAGATCTTAAGTATTCTTACTATTTTTAAAAAAGTATTTCTGTGAGGTGATAATGTATTAGTCTTATTGTGATAATCATTTCACAATGTATATGCATATCTAATTATATTATATACCTTAAACTTACACAGTGCTGTGTCAGTCATAATAAAATTGGGGGATGGGAGAGAGAAAAAGTCAGTTTCCTTCCCACAAAGAAAACTCCAGGCCCAGATGGAATTTAAAAAAAAAAAAAAAATACTGATTCTGGACAAAGTTCCAGAAAACCGAAGAGTTGGTAATATTTCCTAATACACTGTATGAAACTAGCATTACCTTAACACCAGAGAAAGACATTACAAGAAAAAAAAAAAAACAAGCTAGTGTCTCTCTTGAACATATATGCAAAATCCTTAACAAAAATGCAAGAAGGGGTGTTTGGGTGGCTCAGTTGGTTGTATCGGACTCCTGGCTTTGGCCTAGGGTCTCGAGATTGAGCCCTACATCGGGCTCTGCACTCAGCAAGGAGTCTGCTTGAGATTCTCTCTCCCACTCATGTTCTCAAATTAATTAAGTAAATAAATACAAGGAAACCAATCATCGATATGTAAAAAGGATGATACATCGTGACAAGTAGGTTTTTGTAGTGTATTGGTTATCATGTTTGCCTCAACATCATGACAAGTGGGGGCTGTCCCAGGAAAGCAGATTTGCTTTGATATTTGAAAATCAATTGCTGAGGTGCCTGGGTGGCTCAGTGGGCTAAGCGTCCAACTCTTGATTTCAGCTCAGTTCATGATCTCAGGGTCCTAGGATCAAGCCCCACATTGAGCTCTGCGCTCAGCATGGAGTCTACTTGTCCCTCCCCCTCTGTTCCTCAACCCACTCATGCTCACTCTTTTTCTTTCTCTCTTGGGAATAAATAAATAAAATCTTTTTTCCCTAAGGAAAAAATTGATTACTGTTACTCCTCATAAAAAAAACAAACCCACATGATCATTTCAATAAATACAGAAAAAGAATTTGACAAAATGTAACCACTGATGATAAAACTCTCAGGAAACTAGGAACAGAACAGAACCCCTTCAACCTGATAAAACTCATAGCTAAAATCATGTGTAATGGGGAAACACTGCAGAATTCTAGGAAGAAGGCAAGGACACTTGCAGTGGAAGTCCTAGCCAGTACAAAAAGGCAAAAAAGAAAAGGCCTATAAATTGTAATGGAAGGAGTAAGAAGACCTCATCATTTATGTAGATGTTCCTAAGGCTGCCTTAGCCAGTATGGTAGTGACTAGCCATGTATGCACAATGCAGAACATTTCCACTATCAGACAGGTCTGTTGGACGGTAGGATCTTAAGGAACTTATAAAAAAGCATTAGAATTAAGTTTAGCAATGCTAAATGATCTAAGGTTAATATGTAAAAATGAAGTACATTTCTATATACTAGCGATTAATAGTTGGAAATTGAAGTTTAAAAGAGAATACAATCTACAGTAGTATCCTAAAACATAAAATTCTGAGAATATATTTATCAAAATGTGTATAAGAGTTGTATAGTATAAACCATAACTGAGCAGAATTGAAAGATTTAAATAAAAGCAAATCATATTTGTGAGTCAAGAGACTCAGATGTCGTTAAGGTGCCGTTTTTCCCCAGGATGATGATGATGGTGATGATGATTGAGGCACAACTGACATATAACATTATGTTAGTCTCGGGTCTACAACATAGGGATTTGATACTTACATACATTTCAAGATGATCACTGCAATTTTTTTTTCTTCTGATGAGAACTTCTAAGATCTACTTTCTTAACTTTCAAGTATGTTATACAGTATTGACTATATTCTCCATGCTGTACAAGATTATCCAGGATTACTGATAGATTCAGTACAACCACAATAGAAATTCGGCAGGGTGTTTTGTAGAAATTGACAAGATGATTATAAAACAAAAAAATTGACAAGATTTAAAGTAACTAGAATGACAAACGTGGCTGGGGGAGGAAAAATTGGAAGACTAATAATACGTGGACACATTTACTATTAAGCTGCATGATCAGGGCAGAGTGGCACAAAGAGAATACAGAAATAGACCCGAATATATGAAGTAAATTGATTTTTGACATATATGCTATGGTAATTCAATGGGAAAAGGATAGTCTTTCTGGTTTACGGTACTGGAACATCTAGATACATACTTGGGAGGAAAATGAACCTTCTTCCTCATAGCACATACAGAATCAGCTCAAAATGGATCACAGACCTAAATGTCAGAGCTAAAACTAAAACCCGTAGGAGAAAATCTTTGTGATTTTGGATTAGGCAAAGATTTCTTAGATCATACTAAGCACGAGCCATAAAGGAGAAAAATCGATAAATTGACGTTTATCAAAAGTAGAGACTTGCACTTGTCAAAGGAAATGAAAAAGAAAATGAAAAGGCAAGTTACAGACT
>PITA01003156.1:81876-125144 GCA_004023965.1 Spilogale gracilis
TTTTTTTTTTTTTTTTTTTTTTTTTAAAGATTTTATTTATTTATTTGACAGAGAGAAACACAGCCAGAGAGGGGAACACAAGCAGGGGGAGTGAGAGAGGGAGAAGCAGGCTTCCCGCCAAGCAGGGAGCCCTATGTGGGGCTCGATCCCGGGTCTCCGGGATCATGACCTGAGCCGAAGGCAGTCGCTTAACCAACTGAGCCACCCAGGTGCCCCCAAACATTCCCCGTTTCTTCAGCAACTTTGCTTTCTCTAACTTGAGTCAGTTCACAGAGACTTAATGCAATAGAATTTCTGCTCATGTTCCTTATGAAGGCATTAAACTACTCCTCTATTATTTAAAGTAGCAAAAATTGGGAATCAGAATTAAGTATGTTCAGATGACATCACATAACCCACAGTGGTTCTGAGGGCTTGCATTTAGATTGAGGCCTGGCAGCCCCCTTTCTTTGCCACTGTTTACTCTGAGAACTGTCATTACCGGAGCTTGATTTGATGTTGAACTTTGCACTGAACCAATTCACACCAACTTTCTGTTCACTTTGGCAGATTCTATCCTCTTTTCTGTAAAGGTGGGAATTTTTATCTCTATCTTCACTGGCTCGGGCAAAATAGCAAAGAGCAAGATACAGGTGCATGAAGTTGTGATTCCCCATTGTCTTTGAGGATGAACTGTTTAACAATATGAAAATGTCCTTTGAGGCACCGTTTTAGAAAGCAGATACTTAAAATCAAGGTTTTTCATTTGAGTTGTATGTTCCGATTTTATTACCATGTGCTTTTTATTTTTAGGATATATAGATATATTTTGCTGTATTTTGTTTTTTAAGCTTGCTAGCCCTTCTCTTTGGCTAACTAAGATGTGTGTCCTGCCTGTCCTTCGGGATCAGCAGTGTGTCGGTCTGGGAAAGTACTATGCTGAACAGAACTTGTTCATTACTTTTAATGAACATATGTGACCTTTTGCAAGTTACTTTCCTTTTCCAAGTCTTATTTCCTCATCAGTAGTTAAGAGAAATTAGACAAGATAGTCTCATAAGAACCCCTTCTGATTCTCATTCCATGATTATGTGAACATGAGACATCCTACTTCCATGAAAGAACACTCAGCCTCTCTAGCCCCTGTTGAAGCCTCTCTGCTTTGAACATCCTGCGTTACACCAGTCTATAGAATGTACTTGGGCATTTAACAGAAACTACCTCACAGCATTTCTGAATTGTTTCATGTGGATATGTCCCAAGGACCTTGTTTCCTTGGATGATTTTTTTCCTCCCCAGTGCTGTGAGTAAAGGGGCCTCTGCCTCAGGAACCTGGTGTTAGGTGACGAGAAATCAGAGTTCTTTTTTTCCTTTCTAAAGGTGTTGGAGTAATTTGTGTTATGGCTCTCCTGATTTTATGAATCCCCTGTGGATTGTCATTTATGTTGTTTTGGGTTTTCCTTGTTTTTTGTTGTTGTTGTTGTTTTTGTTTTTTGGGTTTTTGGGGGGTGGGTTCCCCTGTTACAAACAATACTTTAGGGGCACCTGGGTGGCTCAGTTGGTTGGGCGACTGCCTTCGGCTCAGGTCATGATCCCGGAGTTCCGGGATCGAGTCCCACGTCGGGCTCCCCGCTCGGCGGGAAGCCTGCTTCTCCCTCTCTCACTCCCCCTGCTTGTGTTCCCTCTCTGGCTGTGTTTCTCTCTGTCAAATAAATAAATTTAAAAAAATAAAAAATAAAAATAAAAATATTTAAAAAAAAAAAAAAAAAAAAAACAAACAATACTTTAATGAATGTTTGTATGAATAAATCTTTGCCCTCTCTTACGAGTATGCTCTGCGGTTAATTCCTAGAAGCAGAATTACTCTGTCAAACAGTAGATATTTCATTCTAGTATCTGTTGTCAAAAGGGAAAGATGAAAGCAGATCTGGGTGCCAGTCCTTGTTAGGAACTGGAGGGTGAGTTCCTTGACCTTTTTGAGCTACCATTCATTCAGATGTAAATGAAAATAATCACAGCATTTTACCTCAGGATTGGAGTCAGATCTTGGCTGTCAAAAGTGCTGGTATGCAGTAAACACTAAGTGTTTGTTCTCTTCGTTATCTGTAATGATAATATGTCCCTGGTTATAAAAATATATCTTACCTTTTTCTTTGTCTTTTTTTCAGCTCTGACTCAAGATCTGAGAGAAAGGAAATCTGCTTTTGGAAAAATAAGAGAACTTTTTTGCTTTGGTTGGATTCTTCAACACAGCCAATGAAAACAAAGCACTGTATTTCTTTTCACTGATACATCACTGTTGTTCCCAAGAAAGAATGGCAGACAATCCTAGACTTCCATCATAAGCAGAGTGACATGTAGACATATTTGCTGCACATGATGTTCACACAGTGAAAGTCCTAAAGAGACAAAGTGGTATTGTTTACATTACTAGAAAATTAATAGCTTTCCAATGGCAATAACCCATTTATGAAAGAGTTTTCGTCCACTGGAATAGACGGGGACCACATACTGTGGGAGGTAGATAAGCGTAGAGCTGATACTTGATGCACATTCTGTAGCGGTAACCCATCCCTACAAGTACTGTAAAGCGGGTACCGGAAGTGCTTTGCTTTGGCCTCCTAAGCAAACAGGTGAGTCAGCCCCTCCAAGAGCCAGGCAGCTCAGAGTGGCAGTGTGGTGCTAGCGGATTGTTTTCCTTCAGCAGACCAGGGTCAGGGCTCCCTGGGGTCTTCCTTCACAGAGGCATTAATTTGGAAGGAAGCTAGCAGACAGTCAAGTCTCAGTGACATTGTCCTTCCCTTTGGTGACAGTGTGCAATTTTCGCATTGTAATTGCTCCTGAGTTACAGTATACTGAAAACCAGTCTCCCCTGCTAACAAAAAGATGAGTCTTCTTTACTTTGAGCATGAAGACTTGCTCTTCTGGAATATTCTGCTCCAAGTTCCTTAACTTGCCCTTCAGAATATGTATGGAAAAGAAGAAAGAGTAACAATCACTCCAGTTTCCCTCTGTGATACCTTGGACACATGTTTATTCCCAGATTGTATGGGTTTTGTTTTCTTTTTTCTTTTTTCTTTCTTTCTTTCTTTCTTTTTTTTTTTAGATTGGCAAGCAAGGGTTGTGCGGGGGGCAAGAAAAGTAGTCAACCGTGACTGCCTCCCCTTTCTTTGCTGTGAGCTGGGAAGTGTGCAGCTGGTGGCCTTTTGTCTTTCTGTCTTTAGGAGAGCAGGAGACTCCCTCACTGCACTTCCACTCAGCTACTGGGTGCGGACCTTGCTGCCATCAGCAGGGCCACCCCACTGGCAGGCACACTCCTCTGGCCAGGCAGTGCCAATGCCTCTTCACTGCACATGACTGAGGGGGGAAGAATGTTCTCTTAGGTGTTACTGCTTTTGCTCAGACTTTGCAAAAAAAAAAAAAAATTTTATATATATATAAATATATAATTATTAATCACCTCTGTCCTTGAGAGAGTCTTGAATGAATAGAGAATTTATTCCATTGCAATATTTGATTGTATAGAGGCACACTGTTTCATCAACAGAAGAAGCAAAAAGGCTGTGTATAAGTTTTTGGTACTATGTACCACCTCTGTTATTCTTCTAAAGCAAAGTATTCATGTACTTAAACCATATTCTATTTAATTGTGTTTGATTTAAAATATATATATATATATACACGAATTATATTTAAAATTGTGTCAACTTTCTGCTTTTAGGGCATTTATGGCTCTTCTACTGAAATGTGTTGATTCTTTCAGATATTTCCATTTGCTTTACAAAAACCCAGACATGAGCCACTCCGAGACTTAGCCTTGTGTTTGGAGTGTACGGCATAGACCTGAGGTTTTATTAGGTGTATTTGCTGTGATTAACTCATTTTGTTCCTTTAAGAAAATAATTTCCATCCTTTTCATTTTGCTTCAATCTTTAAGTAACAGAAAAGCAATATAAAGGTCATAGAATAAAATGTGGTTTTGGGTGACTCTTGCCTCTGCATGTTTTGGAATAACAATTTCTGTAAGGCCCTAGGCTATTTAAATTTAAGTTTTCAGTTAATATATTGTAATTTCTTTGTATACGTTTTGTGCTTCTGAGCTAGAAATGTCAGTAGTGGTTAAGGTTCTTAAAAAGAGAAGAATAGCAAGTTGGAAACTTGGTTATTTTCTTCTATCCCACTTGCTATGACACAGAAACAGATCGTGGCTTGAAATTATTAGTCAGATTTAATATTTGGTCAGAAGTAGATCCTTGTACTTACATTAAAATTGGAATTGGATTCAGTCTGACATTGAGCACCACTGCATTCTAGGCTCTGTGCACTGCACCCACAAAATATGATGCCTCAGCTGGATTTTCATAGGCTCGAGGAATCCTTGGAATATCCATCTTCATGTTGCTGACATCAATGCAAATTGTTAGAACACTTGTTAGTGCAAAAGGGGTACCTTTTAACTTGCCATGTCTTTGTCACTCCTGTAAGATTTGATGAAAGTAAAAAGCAGATGTTAACCAAATCCAGCAAAGAGCGATGAAACAGGGAGCAACTCTTTATAACTATTCAGCTTGGGTTTCAATATTTGGTAGAGCTTTATGAAATGTAAGTAGTGCACATTTCTGGAGCTGTGATGAGGTCAGTAGGAACTTGGAGGGGAAGGTCACTCTGAATTGTAGACAGTTACAGACTTCTTTGTTGTTTTCAGGACCAGTAGCTAAGCACCTGCTCAAGCAGCTGACCTCTCACTCTCTCTGCTGACACTGTTTGGGGGTACCTGCCTGACACACTGATGCTGCCCTCTTTCCCTACAGGAGAGGTGACCATGTCTGTACCCACTGACCTTTCCCTCCCCTCCTCCCCCACACATCAGTTAATGAGACCAGGGTTGAACTTCTCACCCAAACGGGCACAAGACAGTTCTTTATCTTAAGAATTTTGCAAGGGGAAGGAGAGAGACTGTCTGGGATTGCAGCTTGTGTGGGACCCTTAGAAAGTCGGGATCCGTGAGCCACCTCACACCGACAAGCAGAGAGGTTTAGAAGTAGAAATAGAGAAACATGAGTGCAAGCAATTCAGAGAGGCTACTTTGGTAGCCTCAAGGTCTTCACAGGTTTCTGGATCTGATTCTCCATCCTTCCGGGGGACTCTGTTCATCCCTCAGGTATCCTTAGAATGCATCTTGGGTTGTCAAAAATCAGTGTGACGTGACTTTTTATTATATGCAACCAAAAGGACCTTGACTAAAGTACTGCCAGACGCTAACTCACAATCATGTGTCCTCAGCATGTTTGCAAAAGACCTCTACATTCGGGAGGATTTTTCTTTAGTAATCCTTTGGTCATTTTGTGAATTCTCCCAAAATGGAATCCTCAGCTAATGGAACTAGAAGACACGTCCTCATTTTTATAGGTAGGGGTTACTCAGGACCAGGACCTTTTCATGCTTCCCAACATCCTTCCAAAGGATAAACACCATCCCCATTTTTAGCAACTATAATAAACCCAGAAATAGCATTTCTATCAATGAGCAACTGATAAGAAGCTTCAAATGGTGGAGGGCCACTGCCTATTTATTACAAAATTGCCAAGGAGCAAGTAGGATTTTGGTGATTACCCTTCCCCCTGACTTCAGGTACATGCTGACCACTTTCATGGATTAGGCAGGATGTCTGGCCTTTGGCTGGAACCGTAAATGGGAGTAAACCCCAGTGAAACCCTCAAGGTTCCACCTTAGGAGACCCGCACTAATAATTACCTTGCGAGGCCCTTCATAGATAAGCACTGTGGGCACTTAGGAGGCCTCTCAGCTTGGGTAGGGTTGGGAATGGCTGGGAGTAAGAAGGATGGTACTGTAGGGGTTTGGGGCAGGTGGAAAGGGCCATGGCATGGCAAGCGTTGGACGATCCATATGAACAAAAAGCCTAGAGGACATTCACATTCAGGGAGGGGGAGGTTCATCTGCCTGCCATGTGATGACACAAGGTAGTGAGTATTTCTGCCTCAGTAACTTTATGCAACCAAGTATTTCCCCAGTCTGTCCCTCTCAGACCACCTGCTCTGGTACAATGAGGGTGTCTGAACTCACCCGGAATAATTAAGCCCCTTGTCCCCCGCAGACGACCCGAGGCACTGACACTGTTGCTGCTTGGTTGTACCCTGTATTTGTAAGCACTGGGCAGCTGGGCCCGTGTTGGGCAGGCAAGTTGCCTAGGAAACGTGGGCTTAAGTCCAGCTCAGACGGAACTGGGAATTTCCAAGGAGCAAGTAGGACTGTGGTGGTTGGCCTTCCCCCTGACTTCAGGTATCGGGGTCCCCCATCTTGAATGTGCCTTCAGGCTCACCCCTAAATGATCCCCAGCTGGCCTCTGCTTACGTCACAGAAAGAGTCGTGCCCACCACGAAACCTCGTGGGAAGGCCCTAGCTAAACAGCGCCATGGGCCCCCTGCTGTGCGAAGCTCTCAAGTGCTAGGCGGGCCTGCGGGCTCACCAGAACCCAGTGGCTCCACCCAGACCTTCGGTTTCCTCCTTGACAGCGATCTTTGTCCCTTCTAATGACAGAGCCACTGATTTAGCCAATGTTGGCCAATTCCAAAGTATTTTAATGTCTACTAAGTGCCGGGCTCTCTTCACAGTGCAGGAACACGGGAAATAAAACAAGCTTTTGGGCTGCCTGGAGCTTCCGTTCTACTGAGGAGATAGAAGTTGGAAGCTCCATTTATGATTGCTGGTATTTTTTTGATTCAAGATAGCCTTTTGAGCCTATGATTTAACACCCTTTGCTTATAGAGCCATGCAGGGTGATTACTAGGCTTGCCTAAACCATAAAGGAGACCCACAGGTTAGAAGGGGCCTCAGGACGGTTAGCTCTTCCGAGAGCACCCACCCCCTCGAGAACTGGCTGCCTCACCATCCATTCCATTTACTCCCTGCAAGACAAGAAAACTCAGGTATTGAGCCCCTGGCTGATGACAAGGGGTGGCACTTTGATGTCTGAGGCCATCAAGCAAATCTCTCTGAGTGGGGTGGATTAAGAAGAGGCCAAAGGATCAGCCTCAGGCCCCTGGGACTCTCGCAGAGCTTTGGGAAATGTGAATTCTTAGAAACCAGAAACAAGAAGGTTAGTAGTGTCGGGTTATTATATGCATGTGGGAAAAAACCCCTAGCGATTGAGCCAATGCCCTGAGGTGATCAGCTCTGAGTTCTGCTTTAATGGTAATGAGAACAAGTAGCAGAACCGAGTACCTGAGACACTGTGCCAGGGACTGGGAAGGTAAGTATCCACTCTCCCTTCTTATGAGGGAGGCTGAGCCTTCAGAGGCCAAGAGAGCCAATCCAGGCAGCGAACCTGGCTTCTTCCCCAGCACCCTGCTCTGCCATAAATCGCCATCAGCTTTTCTCTCATCCTGCTGTTTGTTGGTACTCACTAAAGGCTACTATAGTAAGTGCTGAAAGTTTCAGAAAAGGGGACCATAACTTGAAAATGTTCCATCCGTTGCTTTAAAGCAGTAGTTCTTGAACTTCCACATGCATCAAGATTCCCCGGAGAGACTTGTTAAACCATGAATTTCTGGGCCTCACCCCGTCTCTGATTTAGTCAAAGGCTGAGAATTCACATTTTTAACACATTTCCAGGTGATGCTACTGCTGCTCCAGAGACCAGGATTTTGAGAGTCACTGCCTTCAAATCGTCCCTGTAAATTGGAACTGAGTATCTCCATTCCCTTTTATTGGAAATGCCCATGCTCTGCAGGAAGGGAATTTGAGGCTTATTCCTCGTGAGTCACCAAAACAAGCACATACATCCTTTATTAATATTCAGATGTTAATACCGAGAACACCCAAACACCACCCCATTGTCACTGAGCAGGTCTGAGGCCATTGAGGCAAATGTCTCCCTGTGAGGTAAGGCTTAGAAGAAGCCACATTCTAGTCTCAGCACCATAATCTTCCTTTCCCCCTTACCCCCGCACCCCCATGCCCTGTGCCTTTGCCAGGGACAGTGCAACTGACATGTTCCTCCAGGGCTGAGACTTTGGGCTATTAGGATCACACCCAAAGCTCCAGTGGAATCTTTGGTGCAATCCCTGTCTGGTCCATTTCCTTCCAGGGTGTACCCCAGCTCCTTGATGCCAGCTGCCCTCTGAGGTCTTGACCATGCCTTCCCTGACCTGTCTCCATTGCTGTCCTCCTTTTCTTTTCTTTTTTTTTTAAGATTTTATTTATTTATTTGACACAGAGAGAGATCACAAGTAGGCAGAGAGGCAGGCAGAGAGAGAGGAGGAAGCAGGCTCCCTGCTGAGCAGAAAGCCCGATGCGGGCCTCGATCCCAGGACCCTGAGATCATGACCTGAGCTGAAGGCAGAGGCTTTAACCCACTGAGCCACCCAGGTGCCCTCTGTCCTCCTTTTTAAGTCTCTCCCATAGGACACTGGTAACTTGTTCCTCCTTTCTGCCCCTCTTCATCTCCCTCCTCCCCCTTTCTTCCTCAGCACGTATTTCCTGGGGACTTGCTATATGCCTCTTCTAGTTACTGGGGGTACAGCAGTCCCCAGAACACACATACTGCCCATTTTCCTTGCAGGCTAGAAAACGATGATTCATGTGATCAGTGTTGTTGGAAAAGCACGAGGAAACTGTTGGGGAAGCCTAGGTGGACCCTTCTTTGTGCATCACAAACCTCCTGATCGTCTCAGTCTTCCTCCAGAGCATGTCCATTCTGCATGTGTCTCTTTCCTCAAGATACTCTCTTCCCAATCCCGACACTCCCTCTTCCCCCGCAACTGGACCAGGACTCCATATTGGCATGACTGCCCACTGCTGGCTAGGGCTGTTTCCATATCCTCGCTCCACATCCTCCATTGCTACATGGAGAGGCTGTCCTCTCACCTCTGCCCCCCTGCCCGGTTCTAGGACACTCCCAGCTATCTTTATCCAAGTCCCTGATGCATCACTGCTTCATTCCCACCCCCAAGACACTTCACTGTCCATGAGGATGATCAGCTTAGACCTCTTTGGCCTTTGTTCGCAAGATCTCATTTCAGTCACACCCATAACTAGGTCTTGCCATCTCCTGCGACTGCCTTACTACCTCTGGTCTCTCCTTACATTTTAGTCCACCGTAACCGCAAATGATGCAAGAACCGTTAGAGACTCCTCCTACTGGGATGGGTGAAAAGAGGGGTGGGAAGAAACTTCGTAATTATTCCAGGGGTATGCCCTCACTATTGCAAGAGTTAGGTTTGTAAACCAGCCTTTCAAAGAGCAACTTGAGAAGCAATAAGTGAATACTTTTGCTCTAAGGATTATAAACTTGCACCTACATGAAAAGTTGGGGATGGAAGAACTGTCCTAACATGGAACTTTCCAATGACAGTGTCAGACAGGTATTTTAACATGCTGCATCAGACAACTTAGATGTGTTTGAAGGATAAACACTTGAAGAAAGTGCCTCTGGATATGATGAAGACATTGATATCCAAGACACATGTAGAGACTTTGAATAAAATTGTTACCTGGCATGTAAGAATGGGGAGGGAAGCAATATTTTGTATTAATGTATTATTGTATATAATGTTATTTTAAATATGCATGTGTCACTAAATAAATTAGATATTATAATTTGACATCTGACTTATTTCATCAACATTCCTAAAAGTTTAAATTTAGCTGGGTTGATCCCTTAATTTTTTTAAAAAGATTTTATTTATTTATTTTGATCCCTTAATTTTTGAAAATGTTTTCACTGGGCACCTGGGTGGCTCAGTTGGTTAAGTGTCATGGAGGGTTGGTTCCTGGCAGCTCTGCTTCACCAGATGTGAGTGAGCTCTTGCCAGGGAAGGGCTGGGGTTGATCAACGGAGCATGGCCCAGGAGATGCTGGAGGAAAGACAAAAAAAAAAAAAAGCAGTTTTCCATAAGAATATCCTTGGTGAAGCAGAAACAGTTACTAATTTTATTACATCTCAACCCTCAAGTACATGTTTTTTAATATCACAGGGGATAAAATGGGAAGTAGGGATAAAACACTTCTGCACAGCTTGAGTATGATGGTGGCCTCCAGGGAAAGCACTTACACAACTGTTTGGGTTGTTAGCAGAACTGGCCACACTTGTCACGGAATAGCATGAACGAACAGCTGACTAATGGGGTATTCACACCTGGCTCTTTTAAAAGACGTTTTCTCGAAAATGAACGAAGCAAGCTGATGGTTCTGAAAAGAAAACACTGACAGCATTTATTGCCAAGGATAGAATGTGAGTTTTCAAGTAATATTTAGAATTTTAGAACACCAGTCTTCACCACGGTTACCTGGAGAGCTCCCCATGCTGACAAGGCATTTCTGTTGTGAGTGGATTAACAGATGTGATTTTTTTTTTTTTTTTTGGATACCATCTGATGAAATGCGTCAAAATTTGGAAGATCGGTGTAACCCAATGAACCAATGTTTCCCAAACGAAGAACCCGTGATGCACAAAAGCATGCAAAGGTAAGAGATTCATTCAACGCTCAAGACCCACCAACAGAGCATGAAGGGTGGCTGAGATGAAGAAGTCTGAGAACTACTCCACTTATCCAAACCTCAGACTGGTAGAAAAAGCCACACTGAGGAGGCCAGACCTGATCCGCACTAAGCTGTTGGCAGGGAAGCAGGTTCTATCCTGTATCATCCCTACTGTGGGATCTTCAGCATTTCCTTCCCTTCTCTGGGCCTTTGCATCCTCTGCAGAAATGAAGATGCTGACTCTTCAGCAGCGGTGATGGCACACAGCTAAGTCCACTGATTCAAGAAACCTTTTGTAAGGCAATCCAAAGGTCCTGATGATGTATTATGAAGAAGAGGGTGAAGAGTTGGTTTTCTTTAGATTATTGCAAAGAAAGGCTCTCTCCAATAACCCTGCTTCTGAGGCCACTTCCATAGTGCACGCCCAGCAGGTCACGCAGGCTCTTGGTTCCTCATTTGAGACGTCTCTGTGGACGAGGATTCACAGGGATTGTGTGATTGTCGGCATTAGGAGTCTTCCTTCTTCTCTCCCCACTGCAGTGAGAACTGCTGATCTGCTGTCTTCTCCCAACTCAGGAGGAAATGAACATTCTCTCCTGACCACAGGGCCCAAAGCTGTCTCCGCTGAGGTGCCTGAGGTCAGCCACAGCCGTGCCATGCCAGGCCTCTCAGGAAGGAAGCTTGTGGAGGCTGTGGGCCTGAGGTTAGCCCTCAGCGCTGCTTCGACAGTGAGCAGGGGGCACCAGGAGAAGCCGGGGGCCCTGCGGTCCTTCCTAAGGCTTTAGGAGGGGAGCCTCCCTCCAGAGCCTCCCTCCATTCACACAACCCTGATTTCATGAGCCACCAGAGGTCAGGCTGAGAGATTCTCTCAGAACAGGTCACATCTCTCCAGTTCCCTGAGGCTGTGGCACAGAGATATACACAGAGGACCAATGTATTGGTGTTTAGAAAAAGTTCAACTGTCAGGGCGCCTGGGTGGCTCAGTCATTAAGCGTCAGCCTTTGGCTCAGGTCATGATCCCAGAGTTCCGGGATCGAGCCCAGAATCGGGCTCCCTGCTCCACGGGAAGCCTGCTTCTCCCTCTCTCACTCCCCCTGCTTGCATTCCCTCTCTCACTGTGTCTCACTGTCAAGTAAATGAATAAAATCTTTAAAAAAGAAAGAAAAAACTCAACTGTCAAAAAGTAAACCGGAAAGAGTATTTGTTTGGCAAAATCCAAACAGCCATTCATGCAAACCAGGAAGAGAGAGGAACTTTTCTCAGCTTTGACGTTTGTCTAAACCCACAGAGTGTGCAACACCAGGAGTGAACCCTAATGCAAACTACGGGCTCTGAGGAAGAATGTTGTGTCGACGTCGGCTTATCAGTTGTCCCAAGTGTCCTACTCTGGGACTGGATGTGGACAGTTTGGGAGGACGTGCATGTGTGGGCGAACAGGGTATATGTGCAAGATCTCTGTACTTTCTGCTCCATTTTTTTAAAAATTTTTTAAAGGTTTTATTTATTTATTTGACACAGAGAGAGATCACAAGCAGGCAGAGAGGCAGACAGAGAGAGAGGAGGAAGCAGGCTCCCTGCTGAGCAGAGAACCCGATGTGGGCCTCGATCCCAGGACCCTGAGATCATGACCTGAGCCGAAAGCAGAGGCTTTAACCCACTGAGCCACCCAGGCGCCCTCTGCTCCATTTTTTAAAAAAAGATTTTATTTATTTCAGAGAGAGAGAGAGAGAGAGAGAGAGCATGAGCTGCAAGGGGGAGGGGCAGAAAAAGAAGCAGGCTCCCGGCTGAGCAGGGAGCCTGATGCAGGGCTCAATCCCAGGACCCTGGGATCACGACCTGAGCCGAAGGCAAATGCTTAACTGGCTGAGCCACCCAGGCGCCCCTCTGCTCCATTTTTTAAAACGAGATATAGTTGGTATGTCACATGGTGCAAGTTTAAGGGACACAGCATGTCGATTTGTTACATTTATATTACAGTGTGATTATGTCATTAATTACCTGTTCTTCTAGTGGTGGGGACAACTTTCTGCTCAGCTCTGCTGCAGTAATGTTGTTCTTTGGTTTAAAAACTTACAAAGTCTTCTGATCTGGACTCTTGCAAGTCCTTATAATGACCAAGAGATCCTATAGCATCTGGCCTGTTGACTCTGTGACATCATCTCCAATCACCCTCCCCTTAAGTCCCCAGCTCCAACCACTCTGGGCTTCAGGCATGCTCCTGCCTGAGGGCTTCTGCACTTGGGATGCTCTCCCTCTAAATACCTGCATGGATCACACCCTCCTTCCCTTCAGGTCTTTCCTCAGTCGTCGCCTTCTCAGTGGAGCTGTTCCCAGTCATCATTTTAAAAATTGTATCCTTCTGTCCATATTTCCTACCTTCCTTCCTAGCTTTTGTTTTCTCCTTCATATCTATCACTAGCTGATATCATATTTTATTGATCTTATTTATGGTCTGTTTCCCCCGCCAGAGAATAAGCTTCCTGAGGGTAGACACCTTGTCAGTTTTGTTGATTTCTAAGTCCTTGATGGATGAATGAATGGATATGTGGGCTAGAATGCTGTGTCTGAAGATCAGGACATGTCTCACACCCACAAAGCCACATAGGAAGCCAGATCTTCAGGGATACTGAGAGAGCTGGAATCAGAGCCAAGGTCATCTGCTCACACAGGCAAGTGATATTGGAGACAATCTCCCACAACAAGGCAACTACGATCTCAACCAATATCTCCTCTTCCTCCACTGTCTCCTTGATTCCACCTTTTTATTCTTCCAAGGTTCCAAGCCCCTTTCTGACTGGCACCGGCTTTCCTCAGATATGCTCAATTTTATGGTCTTGGGAGTCATATTGTTTCTCTAAGACCTTTTTTTAAAGATTTTTTAAAAAAGTAATCTCCAAACCCAATGTGGGGCTCGAACTCACAACCCGAGATCAAAAGTCTCATGCTCCACCCACTAAACAACCAGGGCTAGGACATCTTGCATGAATTCTGCTGTGAGCCATTGTACTGGTTTTGAACTTTGACTGTCAGTGCTAACCCTCTATGTATGTAGCCATCCTACAAAATGTCGGTTATTCAGGCCACGTCAGTCAGGGTCATCCTAGGGCCCAACATAGCACACAGAAGCAGCAGGAATGACAGAGACATCATGAAGCAGAGGGGCCTTATTTAATAAGGGCACATTGTTAAATTTTCATTTTTTAACTTTAGGAAAAGATAAATTTCAGATGGATTAAAAATCAAATGTAAAAAACAAACAATAAATCCACTTCCCAGCTCACACCAGAAACCCAAAAGATGGGTGTGCAGGTGGGGGGTGGAATACACGTTTGAAAATTAAAAATGTGGGGTGCCTGGTTGGCTCAGTTGGTTAAGCAACTGCCTTCGGCTCATGTCATGATCCTGGAGATCCAGGATCGAGTCCCACATCGGGCTCCCTGCTCAGCAGGTAGCCTGCTTCTCCCTCTCTCACTCCCCCTGCTTGTGTTCCCTCTCTGGCTGTGTTTCTCTCTGTCAAATAAATAAAATCTTTAAAAAAAAATTTAAAAATGTGTTTTGAGGAACACCATAAACTAAGCCAATACATAAATTATAGATTTGGAAAAACAGTATTTTCAAGGCAAATGACAAAATCTGTGTGTGTGTGTGTGTGTGTGTGTGCATGGGTGTATCATATAGTTCTATGAAGAGCTCTGACACATTGCTAGATATTAAATTAGGGAAAAAAATCACTGTAGAGAAAAATAAAACATCATTTTATTGCCATCAGAGTGGAAAACGTTAACGAAGTAGAAATGGGAACTGTGGTAGCATTTTAGGAAAGCAGTCTGAAAAAAAAATCCATTAGTGAAAGATTCATATATCTGGAGTGCATGGGTGACTCAGTTGGTTAACCATCTGCCTTTAGCTCAAGCCATGATCTTGGGGTCCTGGGATCAAGCCCCGCTTCGGGCTCTCTGCTCAGCAGGCGTCTACTTCTCCCTCTCCCTCTGCCCTTATTCTCTCTTTCTCTCTCAAATAAATAAAATCTTTAAAATAATAATAAAAAAAAAAGTTCATATGTCCTTAGGCCTAGCAATCCCATTCCTGGCCATTTATTCCAAGTGGTAAAAGCCTTGATACAGAAAGTATAGATGTAATGTAACGTAGTTTCTAGTGGGAAATGCGCACACACACACACACACACACACACACACACACACACTATAGGGACCAGTGAATGTCCAACAGTAGAGAATGACTGAATGTCTTCTGGTGTATCCACTCTGATGCAGGGTTGCTGAGCAAGATGGTCAAGAGAGAGTTCTTGAGAAAGTTTCACATTGCAAAGAGATGCTTTTATTAAAGCACAGGGACAGGACCCATGGGCAGAGGTAATGTACCTGTAATTGTGAGGAGGGACTGATCAGTTAGTTAGGGTATTTGGGATAAGAAAACCTCTGGGAAATTTCTGTATGTTGAAAGTGAGGTTTATGGGACCTTGGAGGTCTGGCTACTGTCAAGACAAGATTACCCCATACAATCTAGTAAAACATTAGTTGTGAGACCCAGTAGGAACACCTGTCCCATATGGCTCCGATGTACATCAGGGGGCCGCATGTTGTAAAATAATTATTTTGGTTACATTCTTTCTGCCTTTGTTTTCTTCCTCACACCACGGAATATTATGCAATCATGAAAGAGGGATTAACTAGATAGACTCTGGTTATTTCAAAGGAATTCCATCAGGTCATAACCCAAGAATAGCAAAATGCAGGAAAGTGTCTATTATATGATCCCATGTTTTTCTAACTCCAACACATACGGGAAGGCTGTTTTCCACATACATATTTATAAGCATCTGATTAAATAAGTTTCTATGTGGTTGTATTTGCCTGGGGAAAATCTGTAATAGGTTGCGGACATGTGTCTCATAAAAGAGGAAGAAGAGGGAGATGAGCAAAATTAGAAGAAAAATTGAAAAGAGTAGGAAAACAATGCTGGTATGTATAGTGTAATACTCTATTTTGGGGGAGGAAAATCTACATAAGTTAAGTGAATATATCAATAAACTTTAAAATAGCTTAAAATAGGAACACTACCATGATCTCTCTAGTTTCCTAAAATTGTTCACATATAGGACAAGAAATGATGGGTATGTATGCCCAGACTAGATGCCCCTTGTCTTTTCAAAATTTTCTACAATTAATTGCTATTGTTTTTGTTACAAGTAAGGATAAATATTATAAATAAGAAGACCAGAGAAGATTTCTTAGTACCCTCCCACCAGATGCCTCAATGGCTCCCACTTCCTCTCTCCTCTTGCCTCAAACCCTCTCACTGCTTTATCTCATACATGTTCACTCATGGCTCCCAAACCTCTCTCTTGTGCAGGTATTAAACAAATATTTGTTGAGTGAAGAAAGGCTGTGTTGCTCCTCACCTGGCTTCACCTCCTCATCCCTTACGTAATCAGCATACCCCAGTTCTAGGGGCTCTATACAACTGCTGGATCTTGGCACAAGCAGCTCAATTTATCTGAGGAGGTTTCCTTCCTTGTGGACACCTGATTCGTTTTCCAGATTCACCTGAAACACCATTTTAGCTTCATTGGACTCCATCTAGATAGAATTAGCTGCCTCTAATTGTGATTCTAGCTCTGCCTTCAACAGATTGTCCTGGCTCGTGGGAGTCGTCTGCCACTGCATGGTAGGTAAATCAAAAGACGAAATTTATTCATTCAACAAACTAAGCCTTTATTCCGCTGGGGATTTTTCTAGGCACAGGGGCTGGAGAAGTAAGCGAAACAGACACAAATCCTTGTCCGCAGAGAGCCTCCTTTCTAGTGGGAGCAGACAGACACTAGGGAGACAAAGGGATAAAACAGATGAGAAGGAGGTGAGGGAGCGACCATGTGAAAGGAAAAGAGTTCTGGGCTAAGGGAAGAGAAGATGCAGAGACCCTGAGACAAGACACAGGTGACTTGTCATGAGGAGATCCAGAAAGGACTGGGTAATGTGGAGAACTTTCCAGAAAGGTGACACCTGATTTGGGCCTTTAAGAAGGAGAGAGGTTTTGGTTGAGAATAGTGTCACAGTAGGCAGAAGGATTCCAACAGCATCCTCATCTCAGAGGTGTGAAGGGGCTGTTGTATTTGGGACATGACTCAGGTGCAGTGTCTGGAACTGAATTTGGGGTATGTGATGACAAGGGTGGGGGAAAACAGAGCAGGAAGGAATCAGGTTGTGGACTCTGGTCTCCTTCTTCAGGGTCTGGGGTTGCCACAAGACTCTGAGGGAACTGAGAGAACAGAACCGTCACCCACATCCGCAAATGAACTTCCACTGGTCTCCAGATCATCTGTCCAAACAACTGGCAGGAAATCTGGATCTCTCAGGCTGAGGTGAGGTGTCTGGCCCTCCGGCTGGGGTGTTTCCGTGCCACACTACTGAAAAGCAATAAGAGTAAACTTGGAAGATCCTTGAGTACTTAATGAATGCAGAAGGCCAGATGCCATACCCAAAGCAGATAAAACTAAATCCACAAGTTGGGATAGTGTTACCCTTTGGAGGGGCAGTGACTGGAGGGGGACCTGAGAGGATCTCTGAAGGAATCTGGCCCACAGGATCTAGCTGGTCAAGCCATGGCTCAGAAGGGGCTGTCTTGGATTCTCCACTGCCAATACCATGCGGGGCAGAGATGAGCCATGCCTGATGGGCCCCATCCAAACTCCTGACCCATGGAATGAAAGGTGAGCAATTAAAAAAAAAAAACATTTCTTGTTTCAAGCAACTTAGTGTTACAACACAGCAATAGATTACTGAAACAGTTTTTATTCATCCTTGAAAGGCTACTGAGGACAGGGACCTAATCTTTTCTGCATCCAGGGTGATGTTAAAATTATCTAACAATATTTAGCATAAACAATGTTGTATGCTAATATACAATTGTAATAATACACCACAAAACTCCTACCAGCACATATATGATGTAGCTTAATTTATTAAATTACTTTGAAAATTGTGAATGATTTGTTAATATTTTGAAACCGTTAGGTAATCATTTCTCTGATGTGACTGGCTGTCACTAGTTAAATGAGGGCTCTGTCTGGACCATGCTTTAACTGTAGGGAATATAGCAAACTCTCCTTAGGAATTCTCCATTAAATTGAAAGTAATAAGGTATTTTTAATTTGAGAATAATTTCAATATTCTTAATAAGTAGCAAATGTCTCTTAATATTAACTGTTGTTAGGGCGCCTGGGTGGCTCAGTCAGTTAAGCGTCTGCCTTTGGCTCAGGTCATGATCCCAGGGTCCTGGTATCGAGGCCCGCATCTGGGGGGGTGATCTCTGCTCAGTGGGGAGTCTGCTTCTCCTTCCCCCTCTGCCTGCTGGTCCAGCTGCTTGTGCCTTTTGCTCCCTCTCTCTCTCGCTAGAATAAATAAATAAAATCTTTTAAAAAATACATTAACTCTGGGGCGCCTGGGTGGCTCAGTGGTTAAGCCTCTGCCTTCGGCTCAGGTCATGATCCCGGAGTCCCGGGATCAAGGCCTGCATCGGGCTGCCTGCTCGGCAGGAAGCCTGCTTCTCCGTCTCTCACTCCCCCTGCTTGTGTTCCCTCTCTGGCTGTGTTTCTCTGTGTCAATCTTTAAAAATAATAATAATAATAATAATAATAATAATAAATATTAACTCTGAATCCTTTCTTAATCCTTATAATAATTTCAGAGATTTTAGAAGTATATTCAATATCTTTATTATCAAGTATATATAGATTATTGGTATGTTTTATTGCATTTGTTGACATTATTTTATGATTTTCTGTTCATCTTCAATCCATGAGGCCAAAACATCATTTAAACAGTTTCAGCATTTAATAAATGGAAAGATTTAAAAATTTACTGTAATTGTCACTTGTGCCATTAAAAAATTTCCTTATTATGTAATTAAACAACCAAGATTTTCCCTTGGGATTGATACTTTGTTTTCTTTCTTTCTTTCTTTCTTTCTTTCTTTCTTTCTTTCTTTCTTTCTTTCTTTCTTTCTTTCTTCCTTCCTTCCTTTCTTTCTTTCTTTCTTTCTTTCTTTCTTTCTTTCTTTCTTTCTTTCTTTCTTCTTTGTTTTAGAGGGACAGAGAGAGAGGTGGGAGAGGGGCAGAGGCAGAGGGAGAGAGAATCCATGCACGACATGGAACCCAACGGAGGATTGATCTCACCACCCTGAGATCATGACCTGAGCCGAAATCAAGAGTCACACACTTAACTGACTGAGCCACCCAGGCGCCCCTGTTTTATTTCTAATAGCATACCATATCTCTTTATTTCTCTTTCCTTTCTCATAGTTTCCTGTCCTTAGGTTTATATGTTTAATCACTTTTATCATGTGCTTAATTAACCCAGCAGTTCTCAAACTGTTTAGCTTTAAGACCTAACACATTCACTGTATTTTAAATTAAAACTAAGAAATGCAAAATAAATTTATTCTTAATTTATTTAAAAATAGCAATAATAAGCCAATTATAAGTGAATACAAATAATATATTATAATAAAAAATAACTGTATTTTCCAAAACAAATTTAGTGAACAAAGTGGCTTTTGCAACCATTAATGCCAATATTAATACAGCATAAGGGCAACTCATATTTTTTTTTAAATATTTTATCCATTTGACAGAGAGAAACACAGCTAGAGAGAGAACACAAGCAGGGGGAGTGAGAAAGGGAGAAGCAGGCTTCCCGCCAAGCAGGGAGCCTGATGTGGGGCTCGATCCCGGGACCCTGGGATCATGACCTGAGCTGAAGGTAGAGGCTTAACCGCTGAGCCACCCAAGTGCCCCGCAACTCATATTTTTATAAAAATACAGGGAAGATGTCACAGTCTGACCTCATGGAACCTCTGAAATGGCCTGAAATCTTAAGGAATCCACACTTTGGATTGGGGAGAATTGAATTAATCCATCAGCTTCAACAATATCTTGTTAAGTGATGATTCTTCTATTATCATAGGTAGTTGATAATATGTAATATCGCTTATTAAGCCCAAAGTCCATAAGCTTTTTCATGTATGTACTATTTATTCAGCCTCTCCCATTTTACAGTTTTTATTAAACTCTATAGAGCACTATTGATAGAATTGTTTATTTATTTAAAGATTTTATTTATTTATTTGTGAGAGAGAAAAAAAGAGAGAGGCAGGCAGAGCAAGAGGGAGAACAGGCTCCCCGCTGAGCAGGGAGCCCAATACAGGACTCAATCCCAGGACTTGGGGATCATGACCTGAGCCAAAGACAAACACTTAACCATCTGAGCCACCCAGGCGTCCCAGTAGAATTTTTTTTTTTTAAGTAATTTCTACCCACAGCATAGGGCTCAAACTCACAACCCCGTGATTAAGAGTCCTGCACTCTACTGACTGAGCTGGCCAGATGCTCCAATAGATTTAATTTTTTAATTGCTTTGTCATTCTAGGCTCACAGGCCGCCTATTGACATCCAAGTCTTCATCGAGCTGTCATTATTTCAATCCCTGCTCTCAAATATTTTATTTCCTTCCCCCTGCTGTTTATTTGACACAGGGTAGTAAATACAACATTTATCAAGGGAAGATTTGAAGTGCATTACTTGATTTGCAAATGTCTTGCATCATCCAAGGATGACTGGACATGGTGATTAAGCATCACATGAAAACATCTGAAAGTTTTCTAAAACTTTGAATGCTAGACTTTCTAGCTAGAAATACACTGGCACCACATCTACAAAATCCAATGAAGTTTTGGTATGCATCTTTCTCATTGAAACCATTTTTTGCAGCACTGACCATCAAATTCAATATATGATTTAATTTGATTTGATTTTTTTTAAAGATTTTATTTATTTATTTGACAGAGAGAAACCCAGAGAGAGAGGGAACACAAGCAGGGGGAGTGAGAGAGGGAGAAGCAGGCTTCCCGCCGAGCAGGGAGCCTGATGTGGGGCTCGATCCCAGGACTCCAGGATCATGACCTGAGCCGAAGGCAGTCGCTTAACCAACTGAGCCACCCAGGCGCCCCTGATTTGATTTTTTAAAAAGATTTTATGTATGTATTTGACAGAGAGAGACACAGCGAGAGAGGGAACACAAGAAGAGGGGGAGTGAGAGAGGGAGAAGCAGGCTTCCGGCCGAGCAGGCACCCTGATGCAGGGCTCAATCCCAGGACTCCAGCAGGATCATGACCTGAGCCGAAGGCAGCCGTTTAACAACAGCCATCCAGGCGCCCCTATGATTTGATATTAGAAGCTATTCCTGTTAGCACCGCTTCGTCTATAAGAACTACTAGACGGTCTCCCAAGCCTTCAATTTTGCACGGTAAGTACAGGATTAAGATACTTGTATGTGGAGTCCATGGAGGGATAATAGTAGGCCTGCGGGAATGTACCAGTGCCCCAAGGGTCCCCGGCCAGCCTTGCAGATGGATATGGAGTATGGCCAGGAGGAGGCCAAGCGTCTTTGAGTGCAATGGAACAGTTCTTCCCGAGTGCACACTTCTGCAAATAAAGGGCTGACTCTCAGGACCTTGGCCCTACCAACCGCTATGGAGCAGCTGCTGGATAAGGTGGAAGCTTATGGGTCAGCTCGTGACCAATGGGTGTGATGTGTTTGGGAGGTTGGGAGTGTGCTCCAGGTGAGCCAGAGGCTGCGGACCATGTTCCTCCACTTCCAGGGTGGAGAGGGCTGTTCAGAGAGAGATGGCTTCCTGCACCATCCAAAGAAAGGGCAGGGCCACCAGACAGCTGGGTGAGGATGAGGATGAGGCAGATAGCATGGAGGACATGGAGGTCGCAGTTGGGAATGGTGCAGCTGGGACACATAGAGTCTGCCCTCAGCCTAAACCCTCTGGTCCAGACCTCCAGACTATGAAGGAAGTGATCGAATGCAGGATGGCTGGCACATCGCTGGGAGAAGGAAATGAGTGGGACTAGGAATGGTGTGCACCTTTGTTTGCTAGTTGTTTTGAGAGTTATTTGTAGGAGTTTTTCAGAGGGTTGTGGTCCTTTGGACTGGTTACCCCCTCCCTGCCCTCTGTCCCATTCCCCTGTCCAGCTCCCACCAGAGGATGAAGAGCCCTAGTGTCCTTGGTCTTGGGGGATGGGACCCGGTTCACCACATCCCCTTGGGTCTAAGTTATTGAGTGATGAGGCCAGTTTCCCAACACAGCCCCTCTCGGGTGAAGAGAGAGGTTGAGTGGGTATGGGTGTGGCTGGAAAAGCTACGTGCTGACTGAGAGTGGACAGGTGGATTTGGGAAGCAAGAGGCCCCACAGGGGAACCAATACTCAGCCGTGGGGAAGCATACAAACTATTCACAAGAACTTCAAAGCTTAGTTTCTGGGCGCACCCTAGAAGCCTGGTGCTTCTTCTTTTTCTTCTTCTTTTTTCAAGTTTATCTGTTTTAATAATCTCAAGGTGAGGCCTGAACTCACAACCCTGAGATCAAAAGTCACATACTTTTCTGACTGACCAGCCAGGTGCCCTGCAGCTTGGTACTTTTGGACAAATAAACATATGGATGAATGGAGTATAGCAGCACGCTGAAAGTTTCCAAAATAAACTTTTTTTTCTTAAAAAAACCACAACAAAGAAAGCAGGAATACTTGTATGGGAAACAATAGACACATCATTGACAATGATAGAAATTGTACAGCCTGACTCTTAAGTTTTCCAAAACACTGGAGTCGGCTTGGAGATATGTTGTCCAGACCTTTGGGGGAGGAAGGATGTACTGCCCAGTTAGGGAAATTTGGTCAGCCTCCAGCTCTCCACTCCTTCAGGCCCATGGCCTGACAGCAGCCTAGCCCACTTGAGGTCACACCTGCAGCTCAGCCCTGGGGACATTCTGGCTCAATGTGAGTCAACTCTGAGGCTTCGCTCAGAGCATTCTGCTGGCATGGCCCAAGCTTGGTCAAGCCTGCATCCCAGTTCTCTCCCTGCTAATGTTGCTTCTGACCCCTCCTGCCACCTGTGTTAATTTCTTTTTTTTTCCTTTTTAAAAAATATTTTATTTATTTATTTGACAGAGAGAAACACAGCCAGAGAGGGAACACAAGCAGGGGGAGTGAGAGAGGGAGAAGCAGGCCCCCTGCCGAGCAGGGAGCCTGATGTGGGGTTCCATCCTGGGTCTCTGGGATCATGACCCGAGCCGAAGGCAGTCGCTTAATGACTGAGCCACCCAGGTGCCCCCACCTGTGTTAATTTCTAACAGTCACCTTGCTCCCCAACTTCAGGTCAGCACCTGTTTCTGCAAACCCACCTGGGACAGTGTTTTCTCATTTCAGTAGATATGTGTTTCACAAGAGGGAGCAAAGATCTAGATCACAAGGATACATTGTTAACATAGTTCTTTTGGAAGTTTTAATATTTCAGTTGCTTTATTTGGAAAACTGACTCATGATGTTCCTTGCAATCTATCTCAGTGATGTTTGCAAATAGTCTTTATTTTACCCATTACCATGAACAGAACATTACAGCTGTTCCTAACGTGTTTAGCAGTTTTAACTTTTATTTTTTTTAAAGATTTTATTTATTTGACAGACAGAGACAGGGAGAGCAGGAACACAAACAGGGAGAGTGGGAGAGGGAGAAGCAGGCTCCCCTGCAGAGCAGGGAGCCCAATGCAGGGCTCCATCCCAAGGACCCTGGGATCAATGACCTGAGCTGAAGGCAGACGCTTAATGACTGAGCCACTTAGGTGCCGTTTAGTGATTTAAACGATGAGCACCAATTGGGTCTAACAGTTTTGGCAATAGCAAAAATAAGCTACTCAGGATCTTGGGTGAAATCATTAAACTGTTTGTCATTTTAGAAATGCAAATTTTATTCTGGTTCTTGCACAATAAGGAAAGACGCTCCTTGCTGTTGTCACATTATCCAAGTACCAGCAAATTCCTTGGCTGAAGTGTATTTGGGGTGTAATTTCAGAAGATGTATATGATTCAGAAGAATTGTGGCTATGATATTTCCTAAAAGTTTTAAGAAAATATCAAAATCATGGGTGCCTGGGTGGCTCAGAGGCTTAAGCCTTTGCCTTCAGCCCAGGTCATGATCTCAGGGTCCTGGGATCAAGACCCGCATCGGGCTCTCCGCTCAGCAGGGAGCCTGCCTCCTCCTATCTCTGCCTGCCTTTCTGCCTGCTTGTGATCTCTCTCTCTGTCAAATAAATAAATAAAGTCTTTAAAAAAAAGTTTAAAAAGAAAAAGAAAGAAATATATCGAAATCTTGTGTCTTCATTTTATGTGCTTATTTCCATAATTTATTATAAATTCGTGCATGTATAAATACCAAAACTCTGCATATTAACTATTCACAAGAATTTCAGAGCCTCAGCAGCAGGATCAAAGTAGAAACAATAGAACTGAAATAGAAGCGATCATGTGATTTGAAGAGAAGGATAAAAGAGCGGTTCTCCTAAACCTCGAGTACTTCCCTGCCCAGGAGACTGGGCCGTGAACATTCCCCACATTTACTTTTCCAAGAGACCTTTTTCTCAACATGACATCCTACAGCATTTGGCCGATAAAATTTATACTAGAATTTATGTTAGTAATTCATTTTATCTCTCACTGCGGTCACTTTACACAATTTACTAACTGGCACTGACACATTTCAATAGTTTTATCAATAGGCACGTTTGCATGCATGCACACACACAGAATTAAATTGGACAAGTTAAGACCAATGAAAGTGAATCAGATTGGTCACAGTGAGTGATTTCAGAAGCAAACTAAAACTCCTCCTTGTCTCCATTCTTGAAGAAAGCCTGAATCTGACCCATGGAAAATACTTCCTGGGTTGTCCATCCAGCCCCTTCTTCTGGGAGGATTTCCCTGATCTTCCTCCCAACTCACCCCTGGCCCCGCCCCATGTTGCACTTGCATACTGGCCTTGGGAACAGTCCCAGTTACACAACTTGGATTGCCTCCCGCATCTCCAATCCCTGGCTGAAGATGATTCTTCAGTACATCTTACCTAAAGCGGGCCATTCAGAATCCCTTCCTTAAGAATTTGGGTTTGAGGGGCACCTGGGTGGCTCAGTCGGTTAAGGTCATGATCCCAGAATCCTGCTCAGTGGGGAGCTCGCTTCTCCTTCTCCCTCTGCCTGCTGCTCTCCCAGCTAGTGCTCTCTCTCTCTGTCAAATAAAGTAAATAAAATCTAAAAAAAAAAAAAAAAAAACTCTTCATAATGTCCTCGTGTGGGGATGTTATTTTGACATTAAATATAAATACCTCAAAATTGTACATTAATTATAGTGAACTTCAACTCCTAGCAGATGGGACCTTGTGAATAAGGCTAGGTTATGAATTATGTCTCATGACGAAAGGCCCGAGACACAGACATGTGTAAAATATGCATTGGCTTAAATGACAAGGGTATACCTGTCCTCATCTGGGACAGTGAGGTGACCAGCAGGAAGATGAGAGGGCTGCTCCCACATGGTACTAACCCCCAGAAGGGTGTCTCAGCAGACACACCCTGAAGGCAGCATCTTTAGCCACTTCTGGGTAGCTGGGGACGCACCCCCTGTGCTCCCCGAGATGTTGGCTGCCAAGTACCATGTGGGAAAGGCTGTCAGACTAGTCTAGATGTATATCTTCCCATTGCTCCCTGTTATCCAAAAAATGTGTGCTAATTGTTGCTGCAGGGAATGTTTATAGGAAGAATTCTCTGACAGGTGTTAGACAAAACACCCTAATGTGCGTATAGAGGGTCCATCCCTGGAGCTGAAGAGCTTTGATTCTGTTCACAGAGGAACCACCAGGAGAGTAGACAGAGGAGGGAAAGGGGAACCATCCTGAGGGTACCAGTCTGGGATTGGGGAAGTATTGCCTAAAGTTTTGATTTCACTTTACTTACCTGGCAATTGCTTAAATCATTCTTTGTATAAGCCAGGCACTGGTTAAGCACTTCACATGTTTAACTAACTTAATGGACCTGATGAGGCAGTTACTGTTACTGTCTTCATTTTACAGATGAGGAAACTGAGTCACGGAGGTTGTAAGTAACTTGTTCAGGGTCTTACAGCCCATAAGATATGTATTCCTGAAGAGCTTTTTTTTTTTTTTTTGGTGGGGGCGAAGGGGATTGGCACATTAAATCCTATATGCTGGGACACCTGGGTGGCTCAGCCCGTTAAGCCTCTGCCTTCTGCTCAGGTCATGATCTCAGGGTCCTGAGATCCAACCCGCGTCTCTCTCTCTCTCTTTCTCAATTAAATACATAAACTCTTTCTAAAAAATCCTGTATCTTATTTATATATGCATATTTAAAGATTTACAACAGAGAAATTTTCAAACAGGGAAAGCATCGTCTCCAGATGAATTTTTGTGTCTCTGTGCATACTTGCTTCATTTGCTTTTCCTTTTTGAAGACGCCAGATTTCCATAGTGTCCAGCACTCACCTGGGCTAGATTTTGAGAGGGAAAGAATGAGGTAGGTGTTCACAGAAGTGAGAGCAGAGTTCCAAGACCCTGCATTTTGAGGGTTTGAGGAAGGGAGGGGCTTCCTCTGAGAATTCCAGCTAGAGGTTCTTAGGGTCTTTGTGGACCTTCAATTCAGTTTGCCCGGATGGACCTGGGGTGGGAAATGTCATTCTGGTGTAAGGGATACCCTGAGGGGGGTGCGCCTGGGTGGCTCAGTCGTTAAGCATCCGCCTTGGGCTCAGGTCACATCCTGGAGTCCCTGATCCAGCCCTCTATGGGACTTCCTGCTCGGCGGGAAGCCTGCTTCTCCCCCTCTCACTCCCCTTGCTTGTGTTCCCTCTCTGTGTTTTTCTCTGTCAAATAAATAAATAAAATCTTTTTTAAAAGGGGGGGATAACCTGCAAGCAAATATACTCAACAACGGAGCATACTGAGATAGTATGGGGTGAGAGTTTTCTATGATATTTTCAAGTTTATTGTTTATAAAATGGTTTTCTAAGACTCTTCCTCGAGGAAAGTTGCCAAATAAGTTCTTTGACACTTGAACTTCAATAATCAGGGAGATAAAGCAAGTTCTCTTAAAGCTATTCAAAGGTAAGCCTGAGGTCAAAATGGCAGGATACCTGGTGGCTGGAAGCAGGGGTTCTCATTATTAGGGCCGTGGAAAATGTATTCAATACTGAGTCTGAGTGCATAAACATTTCTTCGGGAAGAGGGTCCTGAGCTGTCATCAGCTTCTCACAGTAATCAAGGGACCCCAAAATGTGCAAAACCTCTGCCTGACACCATCCCTTCAGGGACCATGGGGAGTAAACCCTAAAGGGTCGGGGAAGATCTGCAGTTTGGCAGCACGACCTCCGCTTCAGAAGGCGCGGGGAAAGCCGGACTCTAGGAGATGCTCCTTTGCCCTGACCTGTTCCCTGAGGTCTATACCGCACAAAGAGTGTCTGGTTCCTCCTGAAGTTGGGAGTTCAAGACCCAATTCCCCGACGCCCGCCTCCAGTGGGCTCCAGCCCGGGGCGTGGCAGGCTCGAATCTGCTTCTAGGCCCAGTGCGAAGTCTGCAGCGGGCAATGAGCTGTGGTTCCACCGGCTCGCATCCTACTTCCCCGCCTGGGCGAGAGACTTGGGATTGGCCTGGACAGCAGCGCCGCAACAGGGGCGCGCGCGCACTCATTTTCCTGGCGGAGGGAGCGGGCATCGTAGAGCGCTGCGTCCTACAAGACGTGCTGACGTCGCGGAAGGCTGGCAGTCGGCTCGGGAGCGGCCGGCGCGCGCCTGTGCGTTGGGCGCAGCTGCGAGGCAGGGAGGCGCACAGACACGGTGGTTGTGCTGGTCCTAGGGCGGCGGCCGCCACCGCAACACCACCCCGGACTGAGGGGGCCGACGTGGCCGGACGAGCTGGGGATGGGGAGGACCGGGCCCCGCACCTCTCCCGGGCGCGTGTGCGGCTCCGGGGGCGCACAGTGACGGCTGCGGCGCCCGTGGCCGGGCAGCTCTGAGGCCGCTTCGCCAAGGGAGCCTTCGGCCGGCGGCGGGCCCGGCCATGAGGAGCGGCCGGGGCCGGGCCAGGCCTCGCTGACCCCGGCTCCGCGCGGAGGCCTCCCCCGTTTCCACTCCGGCCTCTCGGCATGAGTGTCCGCCCGGGCCGGGGGCCGCGGCTGCCCCAGTCCGGCGGCCCGCGGGCGCGCTCCGGGCCGGCGGTCCCGCGGTGCTGAGCCGGGTCCGCCTCGCAGAGCTGCCGGCCCGCCCGCTGTATGCCCCGGGGGCGCGGCCATGGAGGTGGTGGGCGACTTCGAGTACAGCAAGAGGGACCTCGTGGGACACGGGGCCTTTGCCGTGGTCTTCCGGGGGCGGCACCGCCAGGTGAGCCCCGCCGGCCGGGGCGAGGCCGGGGTCTGTGGGCCGCGGCCGTACTGGGTGGTCCTGAAACTCGGCGACGCCGCGGGCGCAGAGGCTCCCCCCGGGTTGGCTTGCCGCCCATAGGCCTGCCATTGTGCGCGCTGTCAGTGTCGCGGGGTTTGTTTTGGTCGAGCGAGGATTGTTTTGAGGCCAAAGCCGCTAGGCAGCGCTCCACCTACCGACGGGTCGCTCGGCCTCTGATTTCCTCCCTGCAGAGTGCCTGGCAACCAGAGTGCACTTAGGGGCTCACCCGCCTGGCCCGCGCGACGTACCTTTCCACCTGAATGTGTCCAGGATCCGAGTCCGAAAGGACTGCACGGTCCCCTGCCCAGCTCGGAGCTCGGGCGTGGACGCTCCTTAGGTTTTTCCGCGCCGTGGGCTGCCAAGGCTTGTCACTTTTGAGATCGAAGATTGCAGACCCAGCGGAAAACGGGCTGGTTTCCCGCTACCCCGAGACTTTCTCAAACTCGGGGCGGGGTGGTATCACATTTCCCAGCATTGGTTCCTCTACACCCAGACGAGCCCCGTACCACCTTCCCTTCTTGGAGATTGGCGGGTGGAAAAGATGGTTGGACGCTTCATTTTTCAATCCAAGTAAACACGAATGCAAATTCAAAAATGTTTTAAAGCTCTTGCTGTTCCACAAATAGGGTCCCACGAGGTTTTCGAATCTAAAAACTTTGGAGGGGCTCCTAGCGAGTGGAAATGACCAAACGGGTTAGGTAGTCCTTGTTGCAAGGGGCCTGTTAAAAAGTGGGCTGGGTTTTGTTATCAGAGTAATAAAAACTACTTTCCTTTATTATGAGAATAACTGCAAACTCAACAAAAAGTAATTAAAATAGGGCTAACTCTTGCCAAGCGATCAAATACCACCTTCCACTTTATTATCCGTATTTCTCCAAAATTTAAAATGGTTGTAAATTTTGTCCTTTGTTTCACTTCCTGCTGGTTACTATGTGATCTTCATATTTATTATTTTTAGTGGCTGTATTGTGGGACATCTGTAATTTATGAAATCTTTTTCCTGTTGGAGACTCAGATTCTTTTTCTCCCCCCCCGCCGTGTTTATGAATTTGCTAAAAACACCTTATAGATGTGTTTCTATAAAATAATTGCACAGAGTAACACTACTTTTCCTTTTCAGAAAACTGATTGGGAGGTAGCTATTAAAAGTATTAATAAAAAGAACTTGTCAAAATCACAAATACTGCTTGGGAAGGAAATTAAGATCTTAAAGGTATGTTGCTCTATGCGATATTTCATAATGGGTTAAAATTTATTTTAAATTAATGCATGGTGACATCGTTAGTAATTTTGGTCCTTGGAGCCAAGTTTGAGAATTTTCACCTGTCTCATTTTTGCATGCTCCATGTTTTGAGACATTTGAGTACTCGAAAGGTATTTTTAAGAAATGATGTTTGTGGCTTGTGGCCTGGGCTTAGAGGGATTCTGTGAAGACTGATTTTAGCTTCTCTTAATTTCTTCTTTTCTGTAGTTATTGTGTTACTGTTTGAGAAGAGGTACAGCCTTCTTATCCATTATTTAGCTCTTCTCTTGATCTCTTTCAGGTGACACTTAAGTATTTGAGGGGGAGAGACTGGAGGCAGATGGAATCTTTTTTCCTTGTAAATTGAAAAAGATTATTTACCTTGGAAGTGGTCTTTTTAGATCACTCACAGGCAGTGTTATTCAATTGAGATTCTTTGGAGAAAAAATGGTTGCCCAGTCAAATACATGTGGAAAATCCTGTTTACTGCATACTTTTTGGAGAGTCACAAAGCACTTTGCTTGGTAAAGAAAGTCTGAAAAATTGCGCAATGAAGAAACTGGCTTAGGTGTATTTAACTTAGTGTTCCCCAAGCTCATGTGAGCATAGGGTTCTCACCTCACACCAGCTTCCATCGAAACAACTACTCTGTGGAGAGCTCTTTGATAAGAACAATTACAGCTCTTGGAGCTAAGAATTATGCTTCCTTTTCAGCGAAAATGTGCTTTTTATTTATTTTTTTATAAAGATTTTATTTATTTATTTATTTATTTATTTGACAGAGAGAGATCGCAAGTAGGCAGAGAGAGAGGAGGAAGCAGGCTCCCTGCTGAGCAGAGCAGAGAGCCCGACAGAGAGAGATCACAAGTAGGCAGAGAGAGAGGAGGAAGCAGGCTCCCTGCTGAGCAGAGCAGAAAGCCCAAGGCAGGCCTCCATCCCAGGACTCTGGGATCATGACCTGAGCAGAAAGCAGAGGCTTTAAGCCACTGAGCCACCCAGGCGCCCCCAGAAAATGTGCTTTTTAAAAAGCACTTTGGAAATGTATACTGAATTTGAAAGACTCCTGGAGAGTTTGTGGTCATACTAACTGTGACATTTATTTTGCAAATGAGAGTACTCACCTTGGTAAGAGTCTGAAAAATGGTGAAAAACCATTTAGGTCTCAGGTAGTTTGATCAGGCACATTTCCTCTTATTCTTCTGTAGATTGTATTGTTCTAATCCAGTGATGGAAGTGTAATATATAGAAAGACTATATAGTACGTGTATGTATGTGTATACTTAGTATTTATTTGCATATTGAAATATATTAGAGCGATCACAGATATTTTAAATTCTCAATTTCCTTAACAGGAACTTCAGCATGAAAATATTGTAGCACTCTATGATGTTCAGGTACCTTATTATTATTATTACTATTTTTAATTTGCATGTTAGTAAAGAACTTTGCTATTTCATACAAATTTAAGTGAACTGTTATAGAAATAGAAAATTGCCTTATTTTTGTTGGAAAGGTATATAGTTTGAGTTACATGTTTATTAACTAAAAAATGGTTTAAAGTAGCATAGAGGGACAGGAGAAAATAATGTGCTGCATAAATCCAGTTTTACTGCAGGGATAGTGTTGTTTTAGGTCAAGTAGAGGAATATTGATACCAGATCTAACATTTTTCCCCCTAGCATTTCTGTAATAAAATGTAGAAAGGATTGTGGGCTATTTAAAAATTAAAGCTTTTTTCTCATTGCAGAAGCAACATTTGTTAATTGTAGAGCTATTAGGAAAAAATAAACACAAAGCATGCGTATTCGTCACCCTGATATGTCTTTGATTATAAGCATGGCACATGGGAGAGTTCAATTTTATTTGGAGGTGGGAAGGCGAGATTCTGAAGTTCTCTTCTAAGGCAACATTTCCCCTTGGAAATCCTTTTAAAATGCCCAATTTTGGAGAAAAATCACTATTTTAGGGAGGCAGAGCAACAGAGTAAGTAGCTGTCTTATATTTAGGGGCCATATTGTGTTTTAAATTCTAGAATCACTCTTGTCTAGTGTGTGAGAGCCACAGCGACCCGAGATCTACCTAGTGGGCAGCCAATTCAGCTTCTCCCAGGATTCTCACTTGAAAGCAGACTAGGGTGCATGATTCACTTTCTTTCTTTCTTTTGTTTTTCTTAGTCTGGACAGTTGAATTCCAGACTCATGCTATGTGAGTCTGTTGTATGTGTTTCTAGCTAAAACCTTTTCTGTACACGCTTCCATTACTCAAATTCATTTGTTTTGTAAAGTTTTGAGTGGTTACTATGTGCTAGGCATTGTTCTAGGGCCAGGAATAAAGCAGGGAGTAAAACAAAGTCCTTGCTTTCAGGGTGCTTAATTTTAGTGGGGCGAGACAAAGTGGACTGTGAAACAAAAAGGACAAAAAGTCCTTTCTTCATGTGTTTCTTTTTTGTATGTAGTGATTTTTCAGTAGTCATATCATACTGCAAAGCATTTAAACCCACATTACAAGACGTTTCATTTTTTTCCATTGTAGAAAAGTGCTATGAGGATAATAAGTAAATTCTAAACATAGCTTGGATTAATGTTCAATTTCTACCATTGGAATTAGTAGTGCAAATAAATAGCACACAGAGTTTTAAAGTTTTTGACTGTAGCGTGTGATTACTCTTCCCCAAAACTGCAATTTAAATTTCCTGTGTAACTATCTTAAGTGCTGTGGGGTATTTTTTTATTACCTATTTAAATGGGTGTAACTCATTCCTTCATCCAAGAAATTGAAAGCAGCATAGAAAGAAATGGGAAAAAACTTTAAAGTCAAAAACCATCCCTGGTTGAAATGTTGATTTTCCTTAGAGCTCTTTGTGTAGTTTATCTTAGTCTTTGGAGACAGAGGGCACCAAGTGGTACAAGTCAGTGCCTGGTACAAAAATTGTTAAATAATATTAACTCTTAATTTCCCGTTTTTTGAGAATCACAGAAAACCCTGTCAGTTGCAGAGTAGATTTTGCTTTCAGAAAATAGAGAATATAGATTTCATTCTTTTAGAAAAATGTTTTTAAGTGCTAGCTTTGGTTGTAGAGTGAGATATTTAGGAAGAACTTGTACTCAAAACCTGAATTATCAAACAATCAGGAATTTTAAGGTGACTGCATTAAAATGTTTCTATTTTGTGCATTGTATACTATTGGAAATACATAAATTTATGAAATATCAGTCAAATAAATACACTTTGAGCATTTGGCTAATGAGTAAACAGAGTCTTAATCTAATATATTAAATTTGCTTCCTTAATTTTAGTTGTTTACACTATGTAGAGACAGTACAGTAATTTTATCAACTTGAAATGAACATTGTTTTTCCTGGCCATCAGTTTTGGAGATTTGTCTAAAGTTTATGGATGCACTTTTATAAATTAAGAACTTTCAACACTATAAAAAATAAGGTTTCAGTTTAGATGACACTTAAAAAGCATACTTTCCCTAGTGAAAAGATTAATATATCCCCATAGTTAAAATAATCATTGTGAACCTGAATAATTAGAAAAGGAATAGCAATTTTCAGAAATAGAATTTAAAAAATATATATATATATAATTTACAGTTTTCAGAAAAATATGTATATACAGCTATAATCATTTATATTTAGATTTTTAAGATTTTCATTGTGAGGGACTTAATAGTATTTTTATATAAATGCAACTTGTTTTATTAGACTTAATGTGTTTTGAATACCTTTTCATATCAACATAGTACCATAGGGCTATGATAATTTACTTAAAACCCAATTGTGGCCATTTGGGTTGTTTCTTATTTTTTCCTGTTAGAAACAGTGCTGCCGAGAATGCTGTGTACATATCTTCGCTTATTTGAATGAGTGTTCCTGTAGAATAAATTCCTTGTCATGGAATCGTCTGGTCAAAGATACTAGCATGTTGCCTTGCAGAAGGTTGTACCAATTTATTTTGATCTAATGACCTGTGTTTTTTTTTTTTTAATTTTTCCTTAAATCATTAGTGCATTGACCATCTTCATGTTTTATTTGCCTTTTTGTATTTCTTCTGTCACTTTGCTGTTGCCATTCTGTGATGCTTTTGTTGTGTTCCTCATTCTTACTGATTTCTTTGTAATTGGTATTTTTTGGACCAGTTAATAAGGGTATACAGGAGTAGAGTGGTAAACAAAATAGAAATGGTCCTTGCGCTCATGGAGTTTCCAGCATATTGGGGAAGAGGACATGAAGCAAATAGCTACTTATTCTAAGTGTGCACAATGCTTGAAGGAGAAGAGGACAGCTGAAGACCTTTGAGAGGAAAGCATATGGGGGTGAGGAGAGTAGGGCTCTCCACTTTGTGGGCTGGGGAAGAGTTGGTGAAGAAATGGTGTTTAAGCTTGATGGAAGAATGGGAGACGGCCAGGCTTAGGTAGGTGGGAGAAGAGCAGGTAAGAGCCCCAGGCCAAGGAAGTCTTCTGTGTAGAGCAGACGAGAAGGATGAGAGGAGCTAGGAGAAGCCTGGGTGGGGGATGAGAGGGCAGGGGTGAGGGAAAGGTAGTGGTAGATGACTATGGCCTTGATGTTGGCAGGGGCCACATGCAGTCTGATTCTGAGGGCAGCGCTAAGCCACTGAAGAGTTTTAAGAGCAGGAGAGTGATAAAATGTCTCTTTTACAAAAGATACCTATCTTTGAGTTTTCTGGGCATGAGGTAAGTATTGTCAGGACCTGCATATCTTTCAGTTGTCTGGGTAAATATCCACCACTAGGTAATTTTTAGTGTTGTGAGAAAAAGTGATTCGTTTAATAAAATGTTGCTGGCAAAACAGTTATCTGAGAAAAAATAAAGTTTGGATCCCTATTCTCATCATTTTCCAAGTAATTTCCAAATGAATTAAAGGTGTAAATATATAAAATAAAGAGTAAGAGTCTTAGAATGATATGTATTTTTTAAGATTTTATTTATTTTTTTGATGCAGAGAGAGCACAAGCGGGGAGGAGAGTAGAGGGAGAGAGAGAAGCAGACTCTTCACTGAGCAGGGAGCCTGATGTGGGACTTAATCCCAAGACCCTGAGATCATGACCTGAGCAGAAGGCAGACGCTTAACTGACTGAGCCACCCAGAGCCCCAAGAATCTTAGACTAATATTTAGATGACTATGTATAATTTAAGAGTTGGAAAGGTAGTTTAAATCAAGAAACTCAGAAGCTATAGAAGTGTAAAATTTTTTAAAACTTGGTTTATGGCAAATAGTACCATGAACAAATTGAGAGCCATAAAAAGGAACAAACTTGATACCTGATACAGCGTACGAATTTTAAACATTATGTTTGTGTTTAAATGTCCCGATTGGGTCGGGGGAACCTGTGGTGCTGGCCCTGAAAGAATTCACTCAGGGCAGAACAAAGGAGATAGAAGTTTATTGAATACACTGCAAGGGAGCAGCAGGCAGGATAGCAAATGGGAGACTATCTTTGGAGGAGGCATTGGTGGGAGCTGAAGTTACAATGCAGACTGAAGAGGTGGGGGACATAGGGAATTTTCCCTTTTGGTTATTGTACCTGTTACATCGGTCACTTCGAGGTTGGTCACTTAAGGATCCTGTTTGCATTCAGCTTGGTGGTCGGCCTTTTTGCCTTGCTCATGTTTCTGTTGCTCAAGCCTGTTGCCTAAAAGTGGCCTGTGCAGTGTTGAGAGAGAGAAGCCACCTACATACAGCTACTGTATGATTCTGTTTTCATGAGTTCCAGGGGAGGCAGAACTGAGTGGGGGTGGTAGAAGTCAGGGAAGGCACAGTCAAGGGTGGTCCCTCCAGGGAGGTGGGGATAGCCAGGGGGATGAAAGAACTTTCTGGGATGATGGAAATGATCTCTGTTTTGATTGGAAGGGTAGTTACATGGGTCTATGCATTTGTCACAACCACTGAAATGTACACTTCAACCAGTGTATGTTAACGAGTGTACGTTATACCATAATAAAATTTTTTTAAAAAGAGAAGTATTTACAACACAACAAACAAGCTAATATCTCAAACATACAAATCCTCTCACAAATTGGTAAGGAAAAGATAGCCCAAAGAGATAGTAAGCAAAAGATATAAATTATTGGTTCTGAAATAAAAATGGCTAATGTATGAAATAAAGTAGGAAAATGTAAATTAAAGTAACAGTGAGATGTTACTTCTCATGCATCCCTTTGGCAAAATTAAAAAGTGCCTCAGTTCTTACTGGTGGAATTGAGGAGGAGGTATAAAATATTCTCGTGGATCACTGGTAGAAATGTGAATGGTTAGAATATTTTTTGTGTGCTTTGGACAATATTTTGCTTCCACACCCTGTAAGAATACTCTTAACATTTCAGTCAGAATAATCCTGGTGATGTAAGTCGGGGCTTTTTGGTCCTTTGCTCAGTCTCTCCAGCCACTCCCCATTTTTTATCAAAGTAAGCGCCAAAGTCCTTATTTGCACAGCATGACCCTGTTGTCTCTGACCCCTCTCCTCTTTCTCTTTGCTTGCTGCTTCTGCTCCAGTATGGTCCCCGTAGCAGTCCATTCTCAGGGCCCTCTTCCTCCTTTTCCTTAAGATCTTTCTTCCCAGATACACCGTATGTACAGACATTTCTCTCTCTAGTATATATAGATAAATCCCCAACCTTCTTGAGGTCTTTACTCAAGCGTTATGTTTTCTTTTTTTTTTTTTTTTTTAAAGATTTTATTTATTTGACAGAGAGAAACACAGCCAGAGAGGGAACACAAGCAGAGGGAGTGAGAGAGGGAGAAGCAGGCTTCCCGCCGAGCAGGAAGCCCGATGTGGGGCTCGATCCCGGGTCTCCGGGATCATGACCTGAGCCGAAGGCAGTGGCTTAACCAACTGAGCCACCCAGGCGCCGCCAAGCGTTATGTTTTCGACAAATACATTTCAGCTTTCTTTAGCCACCCTCAGTAAAATTGCAATCCCCTCCCCAGCACCATCTCCCTTCCCTACTTGTTTTCAAAGTGCTTATCACCCTCTAACATTTTATATACTTGGTTCTTTTGTTTGGTGTCTCTCCCTGACTCTTACCTCTTAGAACTGAAGCTTAATGAGAACAGGACTTGTAACTGTGCTTGCTTGCAGCTCTGTCCTCACTACCTAGGACAGTGTCTTTTGTACAGTGGGCACTTAAAAAATATTTGAAGGAAGAGAAATATGTGTTGCCATTAGAAATACACACTTTTCACTAGGAGAAAGTTGTGAAAAGATACATATCAGCTGGAAATATTGACGATTTGGAGGGGTGGAAGTAAGCAAAAAAGGTGGAAATGGATTATGTTAAAATGTACAAAAATGTGAATATATGCTCCATTTGCCTGTGAGTGTATGTATGAACAGGTGCATGAAAACATCCACTGTCATGTCAGTCTCGGATGGTGAGATTAGGTGACTGTTTACTTCTTTCAAGTGTGTTGTATCTTAAGGTTTTGCAATAAACTCTTTATAATTGAAAAAAGCCAGGTTTCCTTTTTTTTTGTGGGGGAGTATTCACTTTTGCTTTCTTTCTTTCTATAATCCTTGGGCAGTCTTCTGATTATGAATTTGCATTGTAGGTCCTTTAATGCTGGTGGTGGAGTGCATATATCTAAATATTAGATTTAACCATTATGGCTAGAAAAAGGAATAAATATTCTCCATTACAAATCAGCGAGCATAGACGTTTATTAAAGTATGTAAACCACTGGCTTCTCTAGAGAATGGGCAGGGGTGGATACGGGGCCACCATGGAGGAGGTGTCTGGGTGATAGCGGTGGCCCTCCTGGAAATGGAGAGGCCTGGACGGGTGGGTAAGACCTTGAGGAGCAAGGGCTGATAACAGCTGTGTGAGGTGATGAAGGGGAGGTCTGAGTTGACAGCTCTTTGTTGTATGTATTAAAATGTTTTTCCCAGTTTGTCTCTCTTTTGGGGGGGGTGCAGGGAAGAGGGAGTCTTTAGCATCTCTTTGGTGTATGGAAATTCCTGCGTAGTAATATTTGTCTATCTGTTCTTAATGGTCTCTAGGTTTCATATCATGTAAGGATTTCTCCACCATGAGATTATAAAAATGGCCCTCCCTCATTTTCTTCTAGTATTTATGCTTTTGGTTTTTCATATTTACATCTTTGGTCTCTGGAATTTATGTGCAGAGAAATGATATAGGGACTCATCTGATGTTTCAGAAGGGTGTCCCAGGCTGTTCCCTGTTGTTGACTGCAACTGCAGAAGAGGCTGATACCTTCTGTGGGACTGTTGCACAGAGTTAGGCAATTGGAAGAATTATGGGCAAATCGGATTTAGATTAGGGAGGTACTTTGTTATCACTTCTTAAGTTTGTAACTGGGGCCCAAGGTGCATGAGCACCTGGCTCTGGGGGTCCGGAATGGACCAGGTTTGACCCCTCACCACTGACAAAATCCAAAGACAGAGAAGTGAGTGGTGGTAAAACAAGAAAGGGATTTATTTCAGCGAGACCAACACTGGGAAGCCGAGTAACTCTCAAAAGATGGTCTCCGAAGTGCTAAAAATACTTCTAGGTTCATATAAGGAAAATGTGGGGCAAAGATTGGTGGGTACATGCAGGTGGCCAATAAAGGGCACCCTTAGGTGAGGTCACCTCATTAACATAAAAAAAGAGCCCTTCCTCTCTGACCCCTTAGGAAGTTACAAGGATTTTCTTTCTTCTTTTAGGAGATAACCCATAGGAGTCACCTAAGTGGGGGAGAATGAATCAGAAAAAGTGGCAGAGAAATGGTTAGGGATGGGTTTTAGGAGTCTAGACTTTGTCTTCAGTTTTTCTCTTGCTCTTTACTGAATTGTTTTGTTACTTTATGTTTCTCCCATTCTGATCTTGAGCATCTGAATTCTGTTGGAAAGAACACCTAGTCATGCTATCTGATTTTTAAATTCACTTTATTTTTTCCAAATTTCAAAAGTAATAGACCCTCAGTGGAAAAACAATTTAAATAGTCTAGCAGTATATAAAGTAAAAAAGAGATGCCCTCTGCTGATGGCTCCCTTTCTTTCTTTTTCAGAAAAAAGCTCACCATTTGTGCGTCCTTCCAAAAGACTTTTTTATTTATAAACACCACCCCCTTGGTAAAGGGAGATGATAACCCAAGTCTGCTTACTCATAGGATGCTTTCAGGCTGGCTAGTACCCTGTAAACCCAAGGAGAATAATTCTGAGAATTGTGGTTTTAAGTTGAACAAACTGTTTTTTAAATTGTTTCATCTACATTTTTGTATAGTGGCATAGAGTTCTTCATCAAAATACCTTTTTTTTTTCCTTCTCCAGAATTTTCTTTTTCTTTTTTTTTTCTTTTAAAGATTTTATTTATGGGGCGCCTGGGTGGCTCAGTTGGTTGAGCGACTGCCTTCGGCTCGGGTCATGATCCCGGAGACCCGGGATCGAGCCCCACATCGGGCTCCCTGCTCGGCGGGAAGCCCGCTTCTCCCTCTCTCACTCCCCCTGCTTGTGTTCCCTCTCTCGCTGTGTTTCTCTCTGTCAAATAAATAAATAAAATCTTTAAAAAAAAAAAAAAAGATTTTATTTATTTATTTGACAGAGAGAAACAGAGCTAGAGAGGGAAACAAGCAGAGGGACTGAGAGAGGGAGAAGCAGGCTTCCCGCCAGGAATCCCAATGTGGGACTTGATCCCGGGTCTCCAGGATCATGACCTGAGCTGAAAGCAGTGGCTTAACCAACTGAGCCACCCAGGCGCCCCATCCTTCTCCAGAATTTTCTATCTTGTTAAGGAATTTGAATAGGGAAATGATAAATTGAAATTCATTGTGTTTAATTCTGTGGATGGAAGTTCCCTGGGGAGAAGAGGAGCTGAGGATGAAGATTTCCTGATTTTAGAAAAGGAGATAGGATGTGTGTTCAGCTTTGGGAAACCTTCCATGGTCTGGCTCAAAGACCTGTTGTTTCTTGGCCTTTCTGACCCTCCCAAGTATCTCTTCAAGTTCTTCCCTGGTACTTCACTACCATCAGAGTTGCAGTTTGTCCATAGATGGCCTGACTGATTGATTCCTCTTTTCTTTTTGCTGACTCTTTCCTGGCTCTTGGAGCTTCTTGTGCTCCAGATTACTTACATGCTTCACTTAAAAGATGTGTACTATTGGGACGCCTGGGTGGCTCAGTTGGTTGAGCAACTGCCTTCGGCTCAGGTCATGATCCTGGAGACCCGGGATCGAGTCCCACATCGGGCTCCCTGCTCGGCGGGGGGCCTGCTTCTCCCTCTCTCACTCCCCCTGCTTGTGTTCCCTCTCTGGCTGTGTTTCTCTCTGTCAAATAAATAAAAAAAATCTTTAAAAAAAAAAAAAAAAAAAAAAAAGATGTGTACTATTTTGTAATGGAGGGGGGTGTTCAAGAGAAAATGATTGAAACTTTGGAGTTTGTATTGCTTCAAAGGTGGATTAGAGAAGATTTGCATGAGACATCAAGGTTGTTAAAATATTTCTTTCTATGTCTTCGTGTGGAGTAAACAGTGTAGCCCTCCCTAAGGAATTCCTAGTTGTCTTTTCTCTTCAGTAGTTAGGATATGGTGCTATTATATGATTAAGCAATACTGATTTGAGTTAATATTTTTGTACTTCGTACTTGGGAAGAAGAAGACTGGTTTAATGAATCTCAGTGTTTTTAGGGATAATAGGGCATTTTGGTCTGCATTTGATCAGGTTAGATGGCGAAACATAAGACCAATTCACCATACAGATGATTTAGCTAAATTAGAAATGTATTTTTGTCTTTGTTTTTGATAAAAGGAAATAAGTATTTCTTACAGACTTGCTTTTCTAGTCTGCTGGGAGCTGACGGTTCTCCACTTCCTTCCTGCTCATGGGAGTGCTACTGTTTAGGGAAACAAACTGTCTGTTTTAGGCTTTCAACTTGGCTCTCCAGGCCGGGTGTGATGCTGCTTGGGCGGGACTGTGGTTCCTGGTTCCCCAGCAGAGAGCAGAAGGCACTGCGATTCTTCGGAACTTCCAAATGCCTACGTGTGGGGGTGGAGGGGGCTGCAGCTCAAAGAATTGGGCACAGTGTGTTTTAATTTTTTGTGTAGTCCTTTGGAGAGTTAAGTGAAGTAAATCATCCCAAGTCACAGGTTTTCTTGCAGAACAGAATTCAGGTCTTGACTTGTGGCATCCAGACCCATGGCGAATGCCATGGAACCACTGTGTGGCAGCCCTTGTAATGCTCCTCATTGCACAGAAGAGCTCTAGACTAGAAGCACTGAGATGCCAGTTTTTATTTCTAATCAGTGTGACCTGATACTTTATAAAATCCAATAAAAACAAATTGTTGTAAAAATGAAGTTAAAAAAGACCTACAAACAGTTGTCCAAAGTTTTTATTAGGTTTAGCAGACATAAAGTTATTTTATTAAATTGCTTTAGCCTTTTTAAAGTTTCTTACATTTAGTTTCTGTAATTATCTCTTGTGGGCTAGTACCAAATAATTCACTGATTGGCACTGGTTCTTGAACCACACTCGGAGGGATACTGCCTTCTTTCCTCTTACCATCCTCTGACAGAATCCTCATTCTTGAATTTAGGATATTAGTGAAGCCAAGTGCTTTTGGGAAGGGCTGTATCTTAAATCACATTTGAACACTATCTGCAGTTAGGCTATAGGAAGCACAATTTAAAATTTAATTAACGTTGTAGAAATTGTTATTGAAGAATAAAGAAGCCAGTCTTTGAATTACCCAAGCAACATATCTGGAGCTATATGACTTTGAGAGACTTAGTAAAATTTCTGAAATCAATTCCTTAAAAATCAGTCTGTTACCAAGACACATGAGGAAATAAATGTCTTTCCTTTGCCAACAATTCCCAGATAATGTGATTGCTTCCAAATAAACATAAGAGTCAGAAAAACAAAAAACTAATCATGCTGGGTCATGTATTCCAGAAATCAGATTGTGCATTTAGCATTGCCAGACAGGATTATCAAGTCATTGCTCAAATCATAAACTTTTCCAAGTAAAAGTGCTTCTCTGAGGACCAGAGAATCCTTCCCACCGCCAACAAATTTACCATAGCTATGACCAAACAGTGAATCTTTCTTTAGTTCTTTCTGTAAGCAGAATTGAACATAATGACTATATTAGTGTCATCAAAACTTGGCTTGGCTTTGACGTTGAAATGCTTGCCTAAATTATTGTGTTGGGGACTTTAAATTTTCCTAACAGATTTTGTGATTTTATTTTACTTATTTAATCATGAACAAGTATAGTATTTTTATTAACTCATTATTTTTTGAATTTGAGCTTCATTCTTTCTCTAAATTCTATTTAATGTTTACTTTTCAGGAATTACCCAACTCTGTCTTTCTGGTGATGGAGGTAGGTAGTGCTGTTTAATTCCTTTTGATTAATATGCTTAATTAAATTAATATGTACTATTAATATGTTATATTAATATATAATATATTAATATGTTAAATTAGTATGATTAATATGTACTTTAAAGTGGACAGTAGATTACTTGAAAGTATGAATTAACAAAGTCCTTTTAGTGACTTAGATTCTAGTTTATAAGGAATATATAATTTAAAAATTTTGATATAATTCTTGTGTTTTTCAGACTAGACTTACATTACATAGAAACTATTTTTAATTAAAATGAACTGATCATGAATTAATCTTGAATCCGTTTCCTTATTTTAATTATTTTTTCTTTTATGTATCAGTACTGCAATGGTGGAGACTTGGCAGATTATTTGCAAGGTAATTTTTGTTTGTCAGTATTCAATAAAGATAGTACTGTAGTCTGTTGAATCCTGAGAGTTATTTCTGAAATAATGCTCACCCTGTTTTCTGCACTTGTATAGAAACATTCGGTAAATATTTTCATATTTGTTTAAGTGTGATCACTTCGCTGACCAACTATTGTTTGTTGTGGTTTTATTCCTAAACTGTGGATAAGTGCTTCCTTCATGTGTCCCTCTCTGTGGCACTGTTGGAGAGATGGATCCTCTCCTCAGGATAAAAAACCCAAGTGGTTCTCTTCTTCAAAAGACTCTCCTGGGTTGCCAGCAGTGAACTGTTAGTCCCTTTCATTTCTTTCAAAATTAAAAAAAAAAAATTAAAATGCAAAAATATATCTAAGAATGTGTTTATTAATGTGTAAACTAAAAAGCTACAAAGGATTAATTAAAAGTAACATTGAAGTTATTTCAGGGCAGAGGTGAGATTTTAGTACTAGATGGTGCTTGAAATTCTGTGTCTAGAATGTGTATACTCAGGATGGATATAAAGCATTCAGCTCAAATTGTGTCTGTCTCCCACAGGTATTTTTTATAATGGTGTTAGATGAAGCCAGCATCTCCTTGTTCATACCTTAAAATGCAAGGGAAATATGCAAAAAATACCTCAACCTCTAAACAGCTCATGGCAGTTGATGGTGACCCTAAGACTTAACAAAGGGTGTGAACAGTTTATGAGAACATATTAAAAATGTTCTATCTCATCCAGTAACTAGGGAATGCAACCGAAAGTGAGCTTTGAAAAATCTTTAAAATATGAAACATTGCTGACTTTCAAAAGCTCCATAGAGATTAATAGGAAGAACCCTGGGAGTGTTGCCCTCGGCCCGGGTCTGCTTGGTGCGGCGGTGGATGAAGTGGCCCCTGGGCACCAAGCTCCGTCCTGTCCGAGGCGGTGGTCCTGGAAGCACAGGGGACAGCGGCGACCCCAGGACGCCCACACCACGGACGCCATTCGGTCCGCCGCCAGCATAGCTGTCGCGGTCCGCCTACATCCGTTGGCGGACCAAGCACTGCGAAGGGCCCCGCGGAGAAAGAGCAGAGTGGGAGTCCGGTTCATACTAATGGGGACTCAGGCCGGAAGGGAGCCGAGACCCCGCCTGGCCCCGCGTGTTCCTGCCCCAGGTGGAGCCACGCTCCGCGGCACCTGCTTCCCCCAGGCATCTCGCCTGGCCTGCCCACCGTGGGCCCTTCGCAGTAGCTTTGTAGTAGCCCAGAGAGAGCGGTAGGACCACGCGGGAGCCAGCACGCCTTAGGAAGACAGAAACCGGGTGTGGAAGCTTGGTTTTTGGCTAGCTGATAGTTGCGGAAGGAGAGGAGGGAGGGAGGGAGGGAGGGAGGGAGGAAGGAAGGAAGGAAGGAAGGAAGGAAGGAAGGAAGGAAGGAAGGAAGGAAAATTGGTATTGTCCGCCCCCCCCCCATTT